>OX461808.1:160352140-160478388 GCA_949802685.1 Dicyrtomina minuta
TAAATATATCACATAAATGTAGGGACTTTAGTTATAGTGTATAGCAGTCTATAGGCATATACCTAGGTTTTAAAAAAACAAAAATAATGTAGAAATTCACTTCACCAAGAAAAAAAACTACTCAAGATTTTAGAGTGTCTATTTTCTCTATCAATATTTAAGTTTTTACGTAAGAGGAGAGCCCCTCATCGTCCGCCTAGCATAGCCGTAATATATAGCATTATAGCCCAAAAGTTCCAAAGTAAGTAGGTAGGTACGTCGTCGGAAGTACCTACCTACCTACTTGGAGTGTAGTAGAACAGCATGGGAAAACATAGGGAGCACAGTCACTCCTAGAAAGACTGTGTAAGAAAGCCAATATCTCATTTCAAACGTTTCAAATTGTTTGTCATATCATATGCATGGGAAAGTGAATTAGAAATAGAAATGCTGCACTGTAATGTAGTAGTGAGACTCTAGTGTGTCGTAATACATGGTGGTTGGTGGTGGTAGTAATAGTAGTAGTAGTAGTAATTATATCCTTATCTTTATCGTAGTATCCTGTAGCGTGCTGTGTTTGTTTGTGTGTGTGTGTGTGTGTGTTTGGAGCAAAGTGCGTAGTAGTGGTCCATACAAATGTAGAATTGTAGAATTGTGGGACTGGTTGTGATGTTCAAGTGTGTTTCGCCTTTGCCTGTGCCTGTGTAAAGCTCAAGAGCTCTACAGCAGCAGCCACACACTCAGGAATGTTTTCCAGGCATAAAAATATAATCAGGGGACCGCCAAAGGGGTCTACTACTACTTCTCACTATTTCAATCCGCATTCAATATCAGCTGGGGTCATCCATAAATTACGTCTGATAAAAAACACCCAGATTCCTACCCCGCACCTATTAATTTTGAGTGTGTACCCCGCACCTGTATATATAATTATTAACTATCAATAATACCGTAAATTTTTGTCATTATAAATTTCGCAGATAACATCATGTACGAACGACCCCTGTATAATATATTGACGTAAAATTCCTTTGTGGGGGTTTTCACCTTGTTTTTTTCTCGTATTGGCTCGCTGGTTCTGCTTTTGGTTCTGGTTGTTGTATTTGTGTATGTGTGTGTGTGAGTTTCGTGGCTCGACTCCTCGGCGAATTCATTGATCCAACGGAATGGAATGAGTATTGAAGGAAGAAAGGGGGAGGGGGTGGACGTGGTGGAGGGGTGGGTGGGGGAAGGAGGGAGGGAAAGGCGAAAGATGAATGAACGTAGGACGTCGACGTCAACAAAATCCTCACTTCTCTCTCTCTCTCTCTCTGTTATGATTCTGATTCCACAATCTAATTCTACCGAGCGAGAAGGAGTACATACTGCGTAGTATCTCTCTTGACATTACTACTATACACTGTTGTACGTTTGGTGACTCTGCTCCTACTCCTTGCTTATGTACAGTGATGCATAGTTGGATGGAATGTCCACTGTACTCACAGGGTTAGGAAGGAGGTATGCACAATAGAACGTTTGGTTAGGCTTTGGTGCTTAGGATATTTTTTTTTCCTCAGCACTTGTACTGGCACTTGGGTTGTTGATCGTTGCCGTTGTCGTTGTCGTTGGTCGTATCTCATATTATATAGTTTGTAGATATTTTTTTTTGGTCAAGATACGTTTTAGTTTTAGTAGATTCAAGTCGCTGCCATTCGTAGTGGTGGCATTTCTTTATCGGTTCAGTTGTAGTTTTATAGTTTTGTTATGAAAATAGAATGCGTGTAGTCTCCACAGTGGAGTTGTAGTGTAAAAGGCTCGGTTTAATAAATATAAAGAATTGTTCACAAATTACGTCATAATGTCAATGAAAATTTCGAATTTGTGTTATGTTTATTTACTGTTGTTTACTTTATTTAATTAACATATAATTTGTGCAGAATCCCTACTTATGTAATTATATCAGTAGTCAGGTCAAAATTAGGTGCGGGGTACCTTCCAATGTTATTCAAGTATATAGGTAGAAATCGAAATCAAAAATTAATTTCTGACGTTTGAATTTTTGAGATTTTATTTTAGCGTAACTGCCTTAATGATATTCACTTAACTTGTTCAAATATTCCAAAAATCTAGATAGAACTTTTAGCCATATTAACTTTTAGTAAAGCCAGCCCATTGTCAATAGCACTTTTTGCTTTATTGCATTATTGGCAGGTATTTGTACAGTGAGTACACAATCTCAGTACGCAACTTCACACACGTGCTTTTGCTTTCCGTGAATGAAGGTGTATAAGGGTTATAGGTATTAAAATGGTTTTCATTTGGACACGTTTCTGTGTAAATTGGAAATTTTCAGAGAGATATGCTCTTTTAAATGTTAAATATTAACTCCATAACATTCTCATTGTGGAAGTATAATGTTATATCTACGCAGTTATGTTGTATCCTAACCTGCAATTAATGTTACAACAAAACCTCATCATCCGTCCCAATGCCCAGAGCACAAGAGCGAACACTACTCATCACGCACTGTATTACTTTTATCTGGGGGGTGGTCCACATATTACGTGTAGCTTAATCAGGGGGGTTGCTTTCGTTTATAAAGGTCGGCTTACATGACCAAAATAGGTCATATGTAAAATGTTCAAGTGTTCAAAATCAGATTAGGGTAAAATAAGGAAGACTTGCGTTTTGATGACGTCATTTATGGAGGGCTCCCTATGTCATAACACGATTACTAGTTACAAGCTTGGAATGTTTTGGCCTTTTATGTTCGTTCGTCTTTGCTCGAATCTCGAATGTTTCTCCTTCCCCTAAACTACAAACTCGGGCTCCGGCTGCTGTCGCCGTTGGTTCAGTAGTAGTTCAGTTTTCCCTATTTCCTATAAGAATACGCTATATATCTCTATATCGAACTTCATAGTCGGGAGTAGTAGGTACTTTATAAGCTTATAGTTTGATAGTTTGTGGGGTTTTGTAGTTTGGGTTTGTTTTTTTTGGAGGAGTAGTGTGTGTTGTTGTAGTTTTGTTTGGGAGAGATAAAATGTATGGGATGGCGCAGGAGGGTGTGGGGCCGTGCGCTGGAAGAGTCTCACACAAACAACACAAACCCTCTGCACTCACACACACACACAGATTCTCACTATTTTACTATACACGGGCAGATTTCTGTACCGTGTTTTTAAGGGTACACAGAACCGTGTGCGGGGAAAAAGAATTTATTTTATTTTGTCCCTCGTACGATAAGACCATCGTGCACATCCTCTAAACCTCAACATCTAAACTAAAACGATACCCAAAAACGAAAACGAAACCAAATGAGAATCTCATACACTATGAAGCGACTAAAATAACGGGGCACAAAAGGACAATTAGAAAAGCTTTATGTCAATTTTCAATGCCTAACTAGTCTAAAGGCAACTTGTAGCTAAGGGATAATGATACATGCTTTTGAAATGTGCAAAATGTTCTATTTACATGATTTAAAAATGTGCAAAATGTTCGATTTACATGATTTTAAAATGTGTAAAATGTTCTATTGTAATGTTTTTAAAATTTGTAAAATTTTCTATTGAGATGCTTTAAAAATGTGTAAAATGTTCTGTTTACATGGTTTTAAAAAGTTCAAAAATGTCCTATTTACATGTTTTTAAAAAGTTCAAAAATGTCCTATTTACATGTTTTTAAAATATTTAAAATGTCATATTTTTGCATGTTTTTAAAAATTGCAAACTATTCTATTTCCATGTTTTTGAAAATTGCAAACTATTCCATTTACATGTTTTTGGAAATTGCAAACTATTCTATTCGCATGTTTTTGAAAATTTCAAGCTATTCTATTTACATGTTTTTGGAAATTGCAAACTATTCTATTTACACGTTTTTGGAAAATGCAAACTATTCTAATTATTACATGCTTTCAAAATTTTCCAAATATTCTATTTACAAATTTTTGAAAATGCTGAAAACAATCTATGTATGTACATACATATGCTAATAATAATTTTGTAGATAGTACAATTTTGTCTGCATTAAAAATAAATATATGAATCATTTGGATACATACTATTTACAATATTTTGCAATTTTGGAATTAGCAATCATTTTGACTCTTCACTCCGGATTTGTCATGCAAATTTAATTACATAATATGTAGTTATACAAGTTTGACTGTCAATTAATTTGAATTGAAGGAAAGTTCAAAGCCTAAAAATCCAAGGACAAATTCTAGAAAATAGATTACAAGGAATAAAATAGAATAATAAAAGCGCGAGGATAAAATAGAGTAAATATTTACTATACAAGTGATTTCTTAAATTTCTCAGAACTGACTACTGTCATCCTCATCCACTTTTACTTTGTAGTCAACTACAACATACGCACACGAATTTTCCAATGTATAATATTACAGTCAATTTTGTTTTTTTGCAATATAATACATCCACGTGTATATATGTATGTTACACGCGATTAACGGGATTGATTTCAAATACCTGCCGTCTTTCCTTCTTTGATTTAATCTTTGAACTAGGTCACTCAAGTGAGAATTAAAAAAATATAGCCAAAACAAAATACAAGTAGAAAACACACATATAGTAAAAAAAAACAAATTGTTAAAAATCAGATTAAATGAAAATATGTAGTTGATCGTGAAACTGACATTTTAAAAAGTTTAGTTGAAAGTTGAAAGTTTTGGAAAATTTTCAAAACTTGCAAAAATATTATTTGAACTATTTGATTGATCTAATTTGTTGTTCATTGAGCTGAGCACGGAATGAAATTCTCTTTCTTGTTTTAGTTTTCGCAGAAATTTTGCGCAATATTGGTTTTGTTATATGACTCTCTTCTATGTCTCTATATGTCCTCCGCTTTGTTGTTTCTTTGTTGTTTGCGATTTTGTTTTTGTTCCCGATCAAAGATATGGAAATTAATTGCCTTTTGTACACACACATATTGCACATGGCTTTTGCTTTTGCACGCTATGGGCATATCATTGTTAAAATTAGAATGTAAAGTCAGCAAATTTACACATGAGAGGATTATTTGTAAATCAATGCTATATTATAAAGTGTACGGGGTGGTTCCATAAATTATGTGGGGGTAACAAATTCTGCCAAAAATATTGTTTTTAGTATTTCAATTAAATTTCCTAGTTTTATTACATGCGGGGCAATATGCGATTATTTAATGATATATTTGTAACAAAGTCGCAAAGTTTGCAAGACCTAGAATGAAATTAATACGTTTTTTTTCTGTCTTTATTTTTTTTAATAGGTTTAGAAGTTCAAGAAGGGGTGAGTTCAAATTCAGGAAAAGTGGGTGAGTGGCTTATACTTCGCTGTCCTATCCGCTCCCTCCCCCACCCAAATGTTATCTGGACAAGGATGCTGGATGGGCTAGAGAGTAATATCTCACTTTCTCAGGGATTAATTCATTCAAGGTATGTACCATTAGGCAAACACAATTTAGGCAAATGTAAATGTAAACTTTTTACATACTAAAGCAAAATATGGGGCAACGTGAGACTCTGAAATAAATCTGTAATTCAATTTGTATTTTTTCTCAGGTACAAACCACTATCTTCAGGAACACTCTTGATTTCCAATCTTCAGCTTAACGACTCTGGAAGCTACAGGTAAAGACTTGATTTATTTCATACAAATTTGAAAATTCAAAATTCTAACTCTATGTTTGACCCCAGGTATACTTAGCTAAAATATTGTTCTATTTTACCCGACGGAAACACAGGTGTACAGCCCGGAACGAAGTGTTAAAAAATCGGGAGAGAAAAGCAGAGGTGCTTTTGACAGTTTCCCCTTCACAAGTTCCGACGCTGACGGATGAAAGAACAGTAGTAGACACGGGGACGACGACGGGTACATCTGAATTGGCCCCATATTTCCTGCCCACCTTTGAAGCGTCCCACGTCGTTCTGGAAGAGGACCAAGACTTTACATTAGATTGCATAGCCTACGGCGTCCCTCTCCCAAGCATCACTTGGGTCTTTACCTTTCTTTACGGTAATTACACACCTTTTATTGAGACTCAAAACTACAAATTAATTACATTATACGTCAACCACCACTTCCATTTCCGTTTACGCAGCAAACCGCGCATCTCGTTCTATTCATCCCATAAGACATCGATTCGAATAATGCTCTTTCACCAAGGGAAGAAAGTAGAAAGTAGGTAGTAAGGTACTTACCTGTAATTTTACGACACAAATAGACTATAGCAACTTCCTACTCAACTTTGTTAGTACTGATATCTTGAGGGCATATTGATGATGATGATTGTCAGTCATGCTAATTAAAATCTTTGTAAGCGGAAGTTCAATTACCGGCACGAGTTTAGTTTGCCTGTATCTAATTTGCATCTGCCTACATCGAAATTTGAATATAGGCAACAAACATGATATTTTATTGGTCCCACTATTGCAAAAAGTGTACCCCGCACCTATATATTTATTGAGGCTTGTAATTTAAGACGTGACATATATGAACGGGCCTCAGGCTAAATTTATGGATTAAATATCTATATCGTTGAGAAAGAACCAGAATAAACCATTTCCAATTTAAACTAGAATCAAAATGAGCTCTATCTTAAAATCAAAATAAGAAATATGCGTAAAAATGTGAATAACGAGTTTCTGAAAAGTGTAAATTGTTCTATTTAAACGTTTTTTAAATGTGTTAAAGGTTGTATTTACATATTTTTGAAAAGAGCAAAATGTTCTATTTACATATTTTCAAAAAGAGCAAAATGTTTTATTTACGTATTTTTAAAAGAGCAAAATGTTTTATTTACATATTTTTGAAAAGTGCGAAATGTCCTATTTACATATTTTTGAAAAGTGCGAAATGTTCTATTTACGTATTTTTAAAAAGTGCGAAATGTCCTATTTACATATTTTTAAAAAGTGCGAAATGTCCTATTTACATATTTTTGAAAAGTGCGAAATGTCCTATTTACATATTTTTGAAAAGTGCGAAATGTCCTATTTACATATTTTTTAAAAGAGCAAAATGTCCTATTTACATATTTTTGAAAAGTGCGATTCCTATCTATTTATATATTTCTGAAAAGTGCAAAATTTTCTATTTACATATTTTTGAAAAGAGCAAAATGTTTTATTTACGTATTTTTAAAAGAGCAAAATGTTTAATTTACATATTTTTGAAAAGTGCGAAATGTCCTATTTACACATTTTTTAAAAGTGCAAAATGGTCCATTTAAATTCTTCCAAGACATATTTCAGTATTTTTGTAGATAGGTAATTTATTGTTTTTAGCAAAAAAAAATAGAATTGTGTCATTTTGGTTCTTCACAGATTATATATTATATACGTTTTTAGTCCTACTTACTAGCTCACCTATTTTTACGTTGTGTACGTAGGTATAATATAGTATTACTTATCCTGGTAAGGATGAAAGGCAATACATACTGTACAATAATAATAATAAGAATATAGCATTACCAGGATTACCATGAATTTAATTTAGAATCACCTAGGCTTCCATTTTACCAACATATTTGCGTTTGATGTATTATTGGTTTTGGTTACGGAGAGACTTTCACTACATCCTAATTTCCTCTCCAGATTCGTCTAATTAATTTCCTGAAAGTAGATTCTTTGAAATTTAAAGGGAATTAAATTCAATTAATTCTAAATCCATATGTGCATATGGTTAGTTGCTAGCGTGAGTAATTTCACGAGATGCTCAAGATGGAGTGAATTTGCATTGCGTATTTCACCATAAGGGAAAATTAAATTTTTAAAATGACCCATTTTGGTGATGAGCTAAATGCAAAATTGAGCCATCTACAAAATTTTTTTAAATCATAAAAATAAATTTGACCTTAAAAACGTTATACATAAATGTATTTTACACTTTTGTAAAATGTGTGAATGGAACATTTCCAAAATTTTCAAAACATTTAAATGGAAAATTGTGCACTTTTCAAAAACATGTAAATGCAGCATTTCGCACTATTCAAAAAAATGTATATCAAACGTTTTGGAAATCTCAAAAACATCTAAATATAAAATGTTACATATTTTTTTAAACATGTAAATAAAACATTTTTCAATTTTCAAAAAACCTTTCAATAGAACAGTTTGTACTTTTTTTAAGCATGTCAAAAAAATATATTTTACACTTTTCACGAATATGTAAATATGGAACATTTGTTTTTTCTAAATCTCGTAATTAGTATTTTAAGCGTCTATCTCACTTACAATGTTTTTTTAACATAGCTCATTTTAATTCCAGCTTATTTTGGAAGTAGACCATTTTGATTCTGCACTCATGATGACATAATTAATTATGTACCTACCTTTTATAATAAGTATGTGTATATACATTATGTATGTAATGTAGCAATTAGTATGAGCTAATAATTTTAACTGTTTGATTTTTTATTTTATTTTTGTGTGCAGAGAATGAAACAGGGGGGTACCCAGTGAGCACCATAATATCAGATGGAAAGACTGGTCATGATACAATCTACCTCACCCCACAAAATTCCACATTAACTGCTAATTACACCTGTGTCGTGTCCAATGGGGTCGGCCTCCCTATTTCCAAGGTAAGACAACTCCAAAACAAACATTATAAGAGAATTTTTTTAAAATCAAAATTTTCTAAAATTTTGAAATTCCTAAATTATAATTTTGTGTATTTTTTAATGCAATGTAGACGATGCAAGTGAGCCGTTTCCCCATCCTCCTCAAGTCCATGGATTCTCAGCACTATCCCCCTGCCAAGACGGTTCGTTTCGAGTGCCGGGTCCCGAGTCCCTTCTACCTCCTCTGGTACAAGGACGGTCAGCTGTTAGAGACGGGCAGAGGTCGCGTCAAAACACGTGGGAATGAGCTCGTCATTTCCAATACTATCAGGAACGACTCTGGCTTCTACCAGTGTGAAGTTTTGGGAGGTAAAAGTATTGAAACATTTATACTAGAATTCAGAAATACTAATTTATTAACAAAAATTATTTAAAAAAAAAAACTATATGCAAAAATAGTAGTTTAAAAAAATAATACAATTTTTTTTATTTGTTGTGTCTGTAGATGAGCTCGTGTACTCGATTGGGACAGCTCGATTGTTAGTGGAGTCCGGAAGGGAACAACCGAATGCTCCAGTGGATTTACAATGTAGAGTAGAGTCTTCCAAGACAATTAGTGTCACGTGGAAATCTCCAAATGGAGGTGACAAGGCGGATGTCAAAGCCTACACTATTCACTATACTGCCGCTGGTATAAAATTTAATTTAAAAAAAAATACTACAAATATTGCTTCACACCAATTTTTATGTAGGTACCTAGGTTGGTAGATTTTCAAAAACATGTGAATAAAACATTTTGCAATTTTCAAAAACGTGTAAAAAGAACTTTTTGCAATTTTCAAAATTATAAAAATGGAGCGTTTTGCAATTTTCAAAAACATGTAAATTGAACGTTTTGGACTTTTCAAAACCATATAAATTGAACGTTTTGGACTTTTCAAAAACATATAAATTGAACGTTTTGGACTTTTCAAAAACATATAAATTGAACGTTTTGGACTTTTCAAAAACATATAAATTGAACGTTTTGGACTTTTCAAAAACATGTAAACTGAACATCTCACATTTTTTTAGACACATGTAAATTTACCTATTTGCAATTTTCAAAAACATGTAAATAGAACTTTTTTGACTTTTCAAAAACATGTACATTGAACATTTTACATTTTTTTAAACATATGTACCTAAATATAATGTTTTGCAATTTTCAAAATTATTAAAATAAAACATTTTTAAAAACATAATATGAAACATGTAAGTGGCACGACCTTGTGCCCCTTTGATTTCCTTTAGCGGCGTGCATGAATTACGTGCCGCTCTTTCTGGGAGTAGGTGGGGTACAATCTGCCTATCATTTTACATGTACGTACATACCATTGATGATATTTCTTATTTCCTTAAAAAAACGTGAATTGAATTTGTTTCTTTTATAGGGAGCGAAGAAAGGCAGCAAGTGACAACGAATACAACGTTCCTCATTGCTGTACTCAAGCCGCACACAAACTACAGTATTTACGTCCGGTCCTACAGCTGGAAATCTGCAAGTGCTCAGTCTCAACGTGTTAATTGCATCACACAGGAGGATGGTAATATATTTAAATCTGCCAAAATGTAAACAGAAAATCGAAAACATTTTGAGATATTTTATAAATTACTATAAAAAAAATGTTAAAATTTTTGTATAAAATAAGTGTACTTTGAAAAAAGGAATTATTTAATTACTATGTATGTGTGTGTTTGTTACAGTGCCAATAAGCTACCCCACCCCTCTCCAGTTTGAGAGGGTAGGTCCAGCGACACAGGCAAGAGTTCGCTGGCGACCCCTCTCAAATGAACTTGCCCGTGGCTTTGTCACCCTGTACAAAATCCAATGGCGACCCATCGACGGTTCCTTTATTAATGTTCGCTACTTGGACGGACGCTTTCATGAATTCCTCATCACAGGTTCACATTTCCTATAAATTATTTTTGAATTAATTAATAAAAGCGCGGGGACGCGCAAATATCAAGTTAGCTAAATGTAATTTTTTTTTTTATAAATTTTCAGATTTGATGGTAAATCAATCCTATGAAATGCGAATAATTCCATCGACGTCCGTTGGCTACCCCGTAGAGAAAGACTTGATCCCTTGGACTGGGATCCCACAAGTATCCTTGAATGACCCAAGTTCCTGGTCAGGAGGATCAAATGAGGGCGGAGCTAACCCCCCGGAGCCCCACCTCATCAACCCCCACCCTCATAATGGTGGTACCATCCCCACTGATAGCAGTACTCCCCCTCCCCCTCTTCCTCCTCATACTGCTACAAACACTACAACGACTACCCCTGGGGTCACAAGTCCCGCCCCACCAGTATTGGGGCCAGGGCACAATAGTACAAATGTAAATCATAGAGTAAGTAGTAGTTCAACAACAAATCCAGCCGAGATTTATAGTCCACCTTCAGTACACTTGACTGGGCTGAATGCCACAGCCGTCTTGGTCCATTGGACGGAGCCACCCAGTCGTCTTCACCGCTCCAACGTCACGCCCAAAGGCTTTCGTATCTCCTACGCAACTTTCCTCCCACGAATCGATGACTTGGTCACCTATGGACCCTTTCATATTGTCGGCTATGACATCCGCGAATATATCTTGACAGATTTTGGTAATTTATAACTATAAGCCGCCATACTAATTTTTGTAAAGTTTTTTTTTGTTGGATTTGTTGAACAATTTTTTTTTTGTGATTGATATTTTTTCAGCACCTGGAACATCTTATGAAGTGTCAGTGCAAACTTTTGGTGAGGGTTGGGAGTCTGACGTTGCCACAAAGAGCATCCGAACATTTTCAATGTCATCCGTTGCCTCTGTGACGGGGGGACATGAGGACGATCTTCTTGTAGGGGAACTCCCCATTATTTACAATCTCAAGGCCTATCCGCTCAGGTATGGTACTCCCATCGTACAGTTTGTATTGGGGCCAGCCATATATTACATTAGTAACTATAGGTTAAAGTAAGGGGGGGGGGGGGGTGTCAAATTTATTCTAAATAATGCTAATAAAATTATTGATTTTTGTAATAAATAGTTCAACCGAGATTCGACTAACTTGGGATACCCCATTTGTGAATGAAAGTGAGACCGACGGATTCTACAGGATTAAGTACAATCGTGTCGATTCAAATGACTTTCATTTTATAAGAAGGTAAAAAACTGTCAGGGCCAGACAAAGTAATTGCTTTTAGGCAGCAATTTGTTTTCATACAAACACCACCTTTATAATTTTATTGATGATTTTCTTTTTAGTAAATCAAAATGTTGAATTTACATGTTTTAGAAAAGTGCAATTTGTTCTATTTACATGTTTTAGAAAAGTGCAAAATGATCTATTTACATGTTTTAAAAAAGTGCAAACTGTTCTATTTACATGTTTTAGAAAAGTGCAAATTGTTCTATTTACATGTTTTAGAAAAGTGCAAATTGTTCTATTTACATGTTTAAGAAAAGTGCAAAATGATCTATTTACATGTTTTGGGAAAAGTGGAAAATTTTTTATTTCCATGTTTTTTGAAATGTGCAAAACAAATTATTTCCATGTTTTTAAACTTTCAAAATGTTCCATTTACAAGCGATTTTACGTTGTTTTTTAATGTTCTTGTCTGTTTCTAGTGGGAGGGAAACAGTAGATATAAAGGACCTATCCCCCTTCACAGCTTATGAATTTGTGGTCCGCTTTGACCCAGAAACAGATGTTGAAGGACCATTTTCACAAAAAGTTGAATCTCGTACACTTGTTGGAAGTAAGTTTTATTACAATATTTTTGAAAAAAAAATTAAGATAGTTGAATTAGCGGTTCTCGTGTATCTTTATAACGGGGTGTTTACTTTAAAATTACAGAACCCGGTCCACCGGCAGGAGTTGACTGGAAAGTAACGAGTAATTCAACTATTAAACTCACGTGGGTAGCACCTTTAGAGCCCAATGGTTTGATCCAGCAGTACTGGGTCGAGTACAAAAATAAAACTTCAGAGTCTCAGGAATTTAAGACGCAGAGTATTACATATAATATACCTTCACCTATTAATGAATCATCAACCAATCCACAACAACAACAACAACAACATCAACAGTCTGACTTTCGTAAGTTTTCGTCGTTATGCATGAAGCCTGAAGCATTGATGCACATCCTTAAACAGTTTAGCTGCGCCACACCGACACGAATAGCTCGTCCCCGGGGGCGATAGATACTTTAAGGGACATTTTGTTCTGAACCATGGGGGGGGGGGCGAGTTATTCGTGTGGCGCAGCTATCCGTTACGCTCCTCGTTTCGGCCACAATATAATAGTATTGTAAATAAAAATTATCTGTTCTAATAATTGCTTTTGCTTTATTAATAAATTTACTGGAAATGTAGGTACTAGTGATGGTGTGTTAGGCTGGACTGCAGCAGCCACGAATACAACGTCCATGCTTCTTCAAAATTTGACTCCAAGCCAAGTTTACGTAGTCCGGGTTCGAGCGGAAACTCGGGCTGGGGTAGGAGAGCCCACGAATCCGGTGGATATTCGCATATTTTTGCATCCCAAACCCACTGGACCTCCACATGAACATCAGCCATCAGTCAAAGATGAAGTGGAAGCAATGCAGGATGACCCACATCATGGCTTTTTTGGTCCAGGCAATAAGCAACACCTAGGTATATGATATAAACTTGTTTTAACCTTGCTTACTTAGAAATTTTTTAGGTCACTGATAAGAAAAACATAAAAATTACCCACTAACGATACGTTTTTTCCTTTCACTGATAAATAAATTACTTTTTGGCTTGTATAAAAGTTACGTTTTTAATACTGTAAGGAAGTCATTGATTTGTAGTAAACGGCGTGAACTGATAATTTTAATATATTTAACTGGTGGAAAAAAAAATTTTGACTGATAAAAGAATTATAGGTAACTTTTTCTTTAAATATTTCAGGGGTCATACTTGGAGCAGCCCTGGGAATTTGTTGCATAGTAATTTGTGCAACTATCATTGTTTTTCGAAATCGTTGCTTTCCCTTCCTCAGTCGATCCTCTAGGCATCCAACAAGTGAGTTTTTTTGTTCTATTTATTTTAATGTAATATATGAATTTTTATTGATTATTTTTGGCTTTCATCCCAAATGGGAGTTCTGTGTTTTTAGTAAAAAAAAAGATATAAAATGGGTGAAATAAATATTGTTGTATGTCGAACCAAAGCAGTAACAAAAACTTTGAATTAAATTCAATTTTTTTAATTTTTTTTTCATTGGTTTTTGTTTTCTAGATTACGTGAATGGGAATGGTCACGGCCCATCTCGTTGGAAGAGGTCATTGGAATCTTTGAACGGCGTTGAAATGAAAACCCTTCAGAGTCTCACAGCTAATGAGGATCATATTGACACCAAGGTGAGATTTTGTATTTTCTAATTTAAGGGTTTTTTTCTAAATATAGGTATTACGGATTTCATTCATTGCATAATTATTCATTTGTTTAATTTTTTTTTTCAAAAACATTAGGGTGGTCACCCCATTACAAATGGTTTGATTCCGGGTCCAAATCAGGACGGTGTATCAGATCCACTCCTCATGAGAATTGTTCGGAATCCCATCGAACAGAGACAGCATGAACTTGAGCTGGATGTTCAGATACGAAGTAATTGTATTCGCTAAATGTTGTAAGTTTTTTAAAAGTATTAAGCAAAACATATTCCTATCACCGACAATTTCATTTGTTTAACGTTCTGTAATTCAAAATTTTTCTTTGTCTTCATTGTTTCCAGATAATTGCAGCGAGTATATTTCTAGTTTAAAAAGGAAACAAGACAAACATACAAATAAACATACATATACATAAATAAATGAATCAAGTAAAGAATTTAAAACAGCAGAAGATTAAAACAAAAACAAAAATCAATTAAAAATCGATAAAAAAATAGTTTAGAAAATCACTACAGATGAAACAATAAAATTTAAAAAAAAAAACAAATTAAAAAAAAATATATAGTGGGGGAGAGAAAACGAAAAGTACAACTTGACTGAAGATTGTTATATAATTAATATTAATTAATTTAAAAACATATTTAATTTTAATTATATGCTACTAAATAGATTAATCAAATAATATAGATATAAATATAGCTAATAATATATTTAATTTAATACTAAAGTAATTATATACATATATAATTAATTAAACACAATATATATTTGCATTTTTAATTTAAGCATTTTACAAGGGAAACATAATACATGTATGTAATTATATAGGTTAGACTATATAATATACAGATAATTTAGATAGTTTATACAAATTAATTTTAAATCTATTGAGATTTTTTAATAACTATATATAATTCATAATTACAAACCTAGTTATTAACTTTTAAAAAACCAAGAAAAACGTATATTTATCTTGAATAGTCGATATAGCATTTACTTACATGTAGCATATTTTATTATTGTATACATATATTATGTAGTTAAAACATTTTTGCATTTAGAAACTGAAACTATATTTACAACATAATAATTTACTACATAGGTTTTATTTGATTTTAATATATCTCCTTTATACATACGAATAATTACATATAAGCTGTAGGTTTTTTTTTTTCAAAAAAAAAACAAACGTGACCCTTTGCTATTTAAACACATGAAAGTTTTTTTGCACAGAAAAAACCAAAAAACAGTTAACAGAAAAACCACAATTTTTAACGGAAACAATTATGGTTTCATGTATTACATGAAACCATAATTGTTTCCGTTAACTTTATTTTAAGCTTTATTTTCAAATTCGATGAGGTTAAACTTTAAATTAATTTCTGTTCGCGCGCGCGCGTTCCGTTTTCTTCTGGCCACACACACACACACACACACATACTCCGCACGTGGACATTCCCGCGTAATTTTTTGTTATTGTTGTTTTGACTTTTTACAATAATATTACACATACATTTTTGTTTGTTTTTTTTTTTCAATTTATTTAGAATATTTGCAGGTGTAATTTTTTTTCGAGGGGAAAAAATTTTATTGCATTATTAAGTCAGGGAATTTTGAAGACATATAGTTAAATACATATAATACTTAAGTTAAAATTTAAAAAAATATGGAAAATGACATACTACTGAATTGCACACATGTTTAAATAATTAGGTAAGGCCAAAAGTCTTTAAAAAACAGGAGTGGTGTGTTAAAAAAATCATGTTATACTATATAAGCGAATTTTGAATTACAGGTCAATCACTACTACAGTATAAACGAAAGTCCGTTTTTTCTCCGTCTTCCGTAAAAAAAAACTCAAACTGAGAGTAGATACCGGTACGTTGAATATAAATCAACAACAACAACTATTACAATAATTGCAAATTGTAATATTTGTCTGAATATATATTTATTTTAAAAAAAAATATGACTGTTATTATTATTTTTATTACTTAAAAAAAAATCATCATTCATTCAGGTTACATTTTCTAGTTTTGGGATATAAATAGTCTTTTTTTTTTTTGTTTTGTTTTGCTTTTTACATTTTAATCATAACACACTATACAACTGTTTAAATATAATATAACAAACAATACCTACAACAACAGTAACAGTAACTACATATAGGCTTAGAATAGGTAATACAATAAATATTTTTAGTTATTACATATTATACAAAATGGGGGAATTATAGTCGTTTTTTTGTTTCTATATTCTAATAAGAAATCAAAAACTGTTAAAAAAAAGAAAATGAAGATACATTTTTTAACAATACTTTTTTTAAATGTCAGCGCAAAACCGTATTTTATTATTAACATAATATTATTATGTAATAATGTGTGTAAAGTTTTGAACTTAAAATAAAAAGTACGCAGGTAATTTTTTAATAATTATACAGGTAATCATGATACAACAGAGAATCCAGACCCAGACAGAAAACAGTGTTAAATTTATGTTCGTTAATTAATCAAGCAGTGAGTTGCAAGGAGGTTTAAATATATTTAATTATTATAAACATTTAAATATTAACAAGTGAAGACAAGGATCGAATACGGGTATTTTGTAGCTTATAGGAAACTAGATATTATTATTATTGTATCAATTAATTTAATTACAATATATTTATACTACGCTCTTTGTGTGTAAGCTATATGGTAACATAAATAATATAGAAGTAAACAGAAAACATAGGGAAACTGAATTTAGTGTATTTTAAAACAAACTATTCAAAAAAAGGAAGAGAGAGCGCCCGTCTTCACAACATTGTATTCTGTATAAACTATAAGTACCTATGTATTTTCTATATTTAATTCTACAAACCCAACTTTCACACCAACTCGTAAATTTGTAAGCAGATTTTTTTCAAACAAATAATTTCAAAACAGAGGGTGTAGCGTAAACGTATTTTAAAAACATTTTTGTTTCGTTAAAAATGCATTTATTATGTATTTAAGATTTATTTGTGATGCAATCAAAACCAGAGCTCATCTAACAATAAGATGTGTCTAAGATGCTATATGGATATATATGATGAAATACTAATTTACATTTTGTATATTCATGATGAATTTAAGATGTGTTTTAGATGCATTTACGATGTATTTTAAATACGTTCATCGTGTTTCTTGAATTCAATGAGAAGGCATCTTTGATACATTTATGATGCTTTTTAGATGCATCTTGGATGCATTCATGATTCAATTATGAGGTTGTTTTGATGAATTTAGGATGAATTTATGATATATGAAATTTTCTTACAGTGTGCGTTTTTAATGTATTTAAGATGCATTCTGGATAAATTATCCATGCATTAATGATTTATTGTTCATGCATTTATAACGTGCTTATGATGCATTTAAAAAAAAAGTACATGTTGTAGTAATAGTCACATATTTGTAGGTGTAGAATCTATGTTTTTTTTTGCTGATTTTAAGAAGTGAATTTTAATCTCGTTTTTATTTTTTTTGATTGAACGATACCACGCAGACGCAAACTTAACCGCAGACATATAATATTTTACCATACATAATAACATAGCTGATAATAAAACTGAAACTGATCACCGAAACTGAAACTGGTAAACTACATAACCGTTACGCAATCTTACTTTAAAATATGCTAAATAGTTTTTTAATTCTTATTGTAAACACGATTTATGTACTATTGAAAGCAATTTACTAAATTACACAGAAAAGTAATTAATTATGGTACTACTGTTGAGCTATTCAACTGGAACGTGAAATAATCAAAATTAAAATTTGAAAAAAATTCCACAAAAAAACGAAGCAAAAGGTCAATAATAAAATTAAAATTTAAATTATCTTTAATACTTATAGAAAACAAACTGCTTTATTTTAAAATATCCCTTTTGATTGTATTCAGGTGTTCAAAATATACAATTTGAAAATTTAGGCAAGGGTATGCAGTAAAATTCAATTATAACTAAATTTAGCTAAATTAGTAGTATTTTTTTGACAACTTTTTCCCCTTATTTTTGAATTTTCTGAATTAAACAAGCCACTAATTAAATTTTTTGCTGCTAAAATGTCAAATTTAAAGCCGTAAAAGTAAAATTTTGTAGAATTTCATGAATTTTGAATTTTACAAAAAAAAATAAATTTAAAGGCATCTAAACTTATATTGTAAAATACCAGATTAAAAATCACGTCAAACTATTAACTGTGCACGGTCTATGTTATAACATATAATATTGTTACTTCAATATTTTTTTTTTAATATTACAGTTTCTGTTACACTGTTAAACGAAACTTGTAGAAACTGAACAGAATAGACAGAATAGGAAAACGCTCTGGTTTTTTAAAACAACAAGTACAAATTAAATTACATACATTAGTTATTACGGATTGCAAACAGAGTTATTGTTTATGAAACTTGGTATTAACTATAAGTCTAATAGATAAAAATTTGAAAATAACAATTGCATTTCGTATTGTATAAAATATTATTATACTAAATACTACACATTGTAATACAGTAGCATTTAAATTATTATTATTACTATATAATTATATGTATGTAATAACTTGTAATTAAACTTATACGGATGTAAGAATTATTGTAAGTTATGAAATTATGAAATACATTACAAAATACAGACCTATACATTGTTCATAACGAAATCGAAAACACGTGACTTGACTTTCCTTTTGGTTTTAATTTTTAGGATTTTTTACACACCATCGCTTATTGACTGTTTTCATTTTTTTTTAGTTTTAAGTTTAACCAGTGTTTTAGCATTACCAGCTAGCTTAAAAATTTTTTCGCTGTCTGTTACTGTTGTTCGAATTATTTTTTTTCAAGAAAGTAGTAATTCTTCATCATATAATCAGAAAATTTTTAAAACCAATTTTAAATTAATTATATACTTACCATAATAAATAGGAAAGTAAATGCGCATAAGTCTAAACGACCTTTACTGACAAAAACATTAGTGAGAAAAAAAAATGTTTTATAATATAAATTGAAATCATTTAGAAAAAACGTGTATTGTCGAAACATTATTTGACTGCTAAAAAAAGCATTTTTTGACAGTGTTACATCTTTTGACCTAGAATTATTTGCAGAACTGCTAGAAGCATTAAAACCTTACTGCTAACCAATTTTTGTTTGACTGCAAAAAATATATTTTTTATTGCTAAACAAATGTTTTATATGATAAAAAGGGTATTTATTGACTAGTATAACGATTTATTAATGCTAAACAAATCATTCATCAACTGCTAAAACTTAATGAATTGTCTGCAAAAAAGAATATTATTTAGCTACAAAAAAATCTGACTGCGAGCATAAAATTATTTAACTGCTAAAAAAACAATATTACTTTACAGGTAAATTCAAAATTTTTCGACTAATAAAATGTTCTTGTTGGACTGTTAAAAACATTATCTGACTGCTAAGCACTGTTTTTGACTGCTCAAGGAATTAGTGTTTTACTGCTCAACAAAATATTATTTGACTGCTAGAAAAAGAACTTTTTCAAAATTTAACTCCACAATATAAATGTTTCATAAAACTGGGAACTGGTAACTTGCTGTTCATCGTAGTGTACTTTTTAAACTAATTAACCAGTTTAAGTTAGTCACTTACAGTATATATGTACAGTTCTAAAAAGATTCAAATCACACATCTATTACCAGACTTGTATAATTATTCAATAGACTTACTTAAAAAAATACTGAATTAAAAATACTAATTTGTATAATAATGTAAAATAATTTTTATTCAAGTAATTATTTATTATACATGTGTACAAACTAAAACCAGAATTTTACAGACTTTACAAAACATAAAATTAAACTTGAACTTGTGCCGGTAAAAACAATGTAATTATTACAATACTGAATTAGATTTAATTATTTAATAGTAAACAACTTTAGAATCTGTACAACTCATCTTTTATAACAAATACATATATAAATAGCCGCGCTACATTTCTGGCACATTCAAAACATAAAAACTTGAAAAAGAAAACTATTTCTTTAATACAAATAGCATCTATAGCTGTTTTCGCATAAAAAAAGTTTTGATGTATTTAATTTAAAAACTAATCTTATGCGGTTTACCATACAATTTTAAAGCAAGGAGCTAGTCCCCCCTTCCTTATTTTTATTTAATAACTTTAAAAAAAACAAAAACTGTAAAATCAAAGTTAAAATGTCAATAAAGAAAGTAGAGGGGGAAGGGGGGGGGCACGTTCTTGGTTTAAAATGTAAAGTTAAATCATATAAGAAACATTTTACGAAAAAAATTTTCAAACTATAAATATTTATGACTATAATAATGATTTAAATCTTCGTTCATTTGTGACGAAGCCTTGTGGGGTAAGTCTGCCGTAAATGTCCACTGGGCTAACTCCAAAACATGCTTCACTACTCCGACGAAATATTCATAATACGAAACTATTTAGAAAAATATATAATGAAAGCAAAAGTTTTAAAAAAAGTTAAAAAAAAATACAAACAGAATTTGATGCCTACTTTATAAAGAGAAATGGAAACTTAAAAGTACCTGAATATTTATACATTTATTTATATTCTAAGTGTGTTTGTAGGTAGGCTAATTAAATAATGTCAATTATTATTAATTGCATGTCATTGTATAGCATATAGCTTAAAAAACTTGTTTTAATTTTACTTTTATTTTTATTAGAAAATTTACAAAACCTGTCGATTTAAATAATGCAATTTAAAAAAAACTTTGTCAGATTTTATTTTAAATCAATGTTGGGGTCCTACTCCTACTACTACTTTTTACTATACAAAAGAACGCAAACCAGAATCAACGAAATTGATAGGCACAATATTTGGTTATTAAAAAATATTTTAAACACAAATGAAAGTTGAATTTTAAAAATATTGAATAAATAACAACACAATTTTGAAAAATATCTTTAAAAAAATTGGTTGCTCCGCAAAAAATTGAATGTAATGTAACTTAAAATAAATTTTTGACAAAAATATTTAATGGGCTAATGTAAGTGCTAATAGTAGGAATAATATTTAAAATTTAAAGATACCTAGCTGTTAATATTTGTAAGAAGGTAGTTTAATTTGAAAGTGTTGTATAGGCAAGGTTTTAATTGTAAATTTAATTTAGAAATTTAAAAAGTAAGAAAATTAAATACTAATATGTAGAATTCAAACTACATACAAGAAACAGAAACACGCAAGTTTTCCTTTGCTGCAAACGTGAGGCTCACTGAATGTTACAAAAAACTACTAAAATTAATTAGCTTGTAATAATTTAAAAAATAATATTCTATGTATAAAATTGTATTCATAATTATTGTATGTAACATGCTTAGGTCTATGCATACGTGAGTAATAGTAATACATGTAAAAAGTTTAGGTGTATTTAAATAATGCATAATACAATTACTTATTTTGAATACATAAAAAAAACTGTATCTGTCATTTCCTGAAAGTGCGCGTTTTTAGTTGGTGTTTAATGTTTGTTCTTGTTTTAAAAAAAAATCGAAAAAAAAATTATGTGTAATTTTTAAATGTCAAAATTTTAAAAAACAATGTTTTAAAAATCTTTAAAAAATGTTTCAAAAATCAGTAAAAAATATTTCAAAAATCAGTAAAAACTATTTCAAAAATCAGTAAAAAATATTTCAAAAATCAGTAAAAAATATTTCAAATATCTGTAAAAAAAACTTTTAAATTTTTATGAACGTTTCAAGTATATATACTTCACAACAATAGTAAAAATGTCAGCTGTAAAAACTGTGTAATGATTGTACACTACAGATTTTAAATTTCGAATTTTCAAAACATAAAATGTGCCTTCTTATGCTGTACAAACAAATACAAACTACATTACATACTATATTATATAAAACTATATAATAGGAAAATTAACAGAATTACAAACACACATAAAAACTAATACAGTCAACAATATTAGGAATTTCTGCACATGAACAGATCTACTAATCTACTGATTGTAACTAATGGTAATTGATAATAACTATTAACTTTACAAAAAACAAACAACTACAACAACAACAGCTTTAAGGTGAAAGTATAAAACTCTAGCGTACCTAATAAATCTATTTACTACACTATACAAATAGAAAATACCTATACATTAAATATTTAATATACTACAATTTAATTATTAAATTAATTGTAATTAAAATTTGCTATGCTAAAACAAAATTAAATTAATTATGTAGGTTGTATGTTAATCGTAAGTCTTTTCTGCGCTATCTGTTCTGGAGGGCAATTGTTAGTAATTTTTAGTAAATAATCGTGGGAAAATTTAGTCATGTTTTTTTAAATATTTTTAAACTATGTATTTGTAAGAAGTTTACAAGTTTTAAATTTTAATCAGTTACATAGTACATAGTTAATGGATAGTATGGTAGTGATCATGACTTTGATTAATTTATTAAGTTATATTTTAAAACATTGTTTACCTATACACATATGGGTCATGAGGATAGGTTTATATCACAGTACAACCTCAAAAATATGATAGAAAAAAATTCATAAAAACCTGTAGTATAAAGTTAAAAGGTAAATAAGAAACAAGTCATTTTTTTTAAACTTATATGTTACATGTTAAATAATTATATTAAACGTAGACGCATTTGCATTTAAGTTAGTGTCTAATTTAGTTATCCTAATTATTTATAAATTACACAGTTATCGATATAAATAAATATGTGTCGTGAGCAAAGAATCAAAATAGCCTATTTCAAATTTTAGGGAAAATTAAAATAAACTATGTAGGATGAACAACAATTGAAATTTGATATCTACACATTTTTGGCAGGTGTCAAATATTCTTTTGGCATGTTTTTGAAAAGTGTTAAATGTTCTGTTTACATGTTTTTGAAAAGTGTTAAATGCTCTGTTTACATGTTTTTAAAAAGTGTAAAATGTTCTATTTACATGTTTTTGAAAAGTGTATGGATTGTTCTATCTACATGTTTTTTAAAAGTTTAAAATTTTTTCTTTAAATTTTTCTGAAAGTGAAGTAAGTGCAAAATGTTCTAATTACATTTTTTTTAAACTGTAAAACACCAAAGATTTTATTTTTACATTGAATAATGCAAATAAAAAATATTTGCTGTTTAATTTTGAAAGGTGCAAATTCTTTAATTTGCGTGCTACTAAACTCAAATCATTGCATCTGAAGTTTTTTGTACATAGTGAATTTTGCTTTTAGCTAAACCGAAATATAGGCCATTTTGAGTCTTCACAAGCGATATAAACTATTACTTTTATTGTCATTTAAACACAATCATTATCAGTTGACTTATATTTACTTACAGATAACATAATGTCAATGTTAGATTTAGTGGGAGTTTTAAATTGTTTTAACAAAAATTTGAATTTTTGCTGTAATTTAAATGCAGAGAGTAATAATGTATTTTATTAATAATTAATTATTTAAAAAAATCTAGGTTACTATATAAACAGACTACAAAGAAATCAGAGATTCGCTTCGCGCAAGTTTTAAAGGGAAGATTTGTTCGCGCACGCGAATACACATACAAAGTACAAAATAGTTATTATTTTACTATGGCATAATTTTAATTAATTAATAATTAATCGTAATCGTACAATATTAACCGTATTTAATTATATCATAATTAATTGTAATTTATTACTTGTCATCGCATCCTATAATCGTAATTGTATAATCCTAAAAAAACGTTTCATCGTCGTCATCATTTTTCGTTACTGTAACACTGTGTGACGACTTTAAAAACAATTTATATACAGAAAAAAAAATATTTAAAAATAGTAATTCATACAACAATTTAAACATAAAAAAATTTAAATTCAGCCGCGTCGCCGTTTTAAACTAATTACAGTGTAATATAATTATAGGAAGTGCAGTGCGGGAATATTGTGTATAAAGCATAGCATAACAATGTACATAGTATAATAAAACTGTTTTTTCATATAATACTATTGTGTCGTATGTTTAAAAAAAAGTGTGTTTTTTTAAAAAATAAAATTAATTATTTATAATTTTTTAAAAATAAATGTGTGGGAAATTTAGAAAAAAAAAATTACAAACAAACAAAACTCAAATGAAAACTTGGCGTGTTGTTCTTCATTCTGTACCCTGTACTCTGGACTATTGTTATACGTTACTACATACTAATTATATGTTGTTGTGTGTAAAAATAAAAAACTCCAGTTCCGCGTAGTTGTATTCGTATTTGAAATTACATAATGAAAGTATTGGTATTACTACAGCAGTGTTTAAAAATACGCGAAAAAAAATATTTTGCGTGTTGTTATACGTTGAATGAAAGTCATAAATGGTTAAAAAAAATCCTATGTAACACTGATTTTATATTTGGGTAACAAAACAAGATGATAAAGCGTGTGTGTGCGGGCTGTATTCGAATTTGAAAAATGATTTTGGTGTAACCAACTACATTACATACATACAGGAAATTGTGGTACGTGTACGTGTAGTTTGTTATTAAAATTCTAAAAAAAATTAATTACCTTAATTTATAGATACATAAGCATGATTAAATGTAACGGCGTAGTTGTTTTTCATTTTAATTCATTCATAATATATTATGACTATTGCTACATATAAGTATGGTGTATTATAACGATATAGTAAGATTATCAATAATTAATATTGAAATATATGAATTATAAATTTACCTTTATTATGATACAGAAATCTTTGAAATAAAAATGTGAAACTTTTAAAAAATCATTGTGAATTAATGGTTTTTTTTTATTAACCTACTTATTCAAAGATTACTTATTTTACAATTAAACGTGCTCAAATTTTGTGTGGTTTTTTAATATCACCAGTGAAGAACTAAAATGACCCACATCCAATTTACTCTAGAACTAAAATGAACTTATGTTGAAAAAATTACAGTTAAATAAGATAATCACATGCCTACAATGTTAATTACGACTTTCTAAAGTAAGCACATTGTTATATTTACATGTTTTTAAAAAGGCCAAAACGTTCTATTTAAGTTTTTTTAAATTGATAAATATACTATTCACATGCTTGTTGAAAAGTGAAAAATATTCTATTTACATGTTTTTTGAGAAGTGCAAGATATTTTATTTACACGTTTTTTAAAAGTGCAAAATATTTTATTTACACGTTTTTTAAAAAGTGCAAAATATTTTATTTACACGTTTTTTAAAAAGTGCAAAATATTTTATTTACACGTTTTTTGAAAAGTTGAAAGTATTTTATTTACAAGTTTTTTTAAAAGTGCAAAATATTTTATTTACACTTTTTTTTTAAATTTGCAAAATATTATATTTAAATGCATTCATGAACACGATATTTTAATTTGTCTGTAGATAGCTTATTTTGTTTGAAACTAAAAATGAATATGGGTCATTTTGGTTCTTCACAGACGATATCTAATTTCAGTTCTGATTCTCGCTTACTTTTATTTAAAACTCTTAAAAGTGATTAACAGGGATGCCACATTGCTAGTTACAAAATCCATGAAAAGTAATGTTGGCAACTTTTCCATCGTATTAAAACCTCCAACTTGTATCCCCAGGCATGGAATGGATTTGACCAAGAAAGAAATCAGTTTAGTCCACGTTTCGCTGTATTGACGAGGGACAGTTACCTTCTTCGAATGAATTCTTTCTATTAAAGCTCCATCATGGATTGGTGCTGGTTGTGGCTTTTGTGGCATTTTTGAACTGTTATGATTATTTATCTGGACCCATCTTGAAGAAATAAGAATGCATTGTTTGAGTGTATCCATCTTTTCAGGGATTAGAAATGCCTTCTCTTACATTATAATGTAACCCAGGCCCATATCCATACCTAGTATGCACTCAAATATGGCAACAATGGGGGACTGCCCAAAAAATGTGATTGCAAAAAATAGCCCAAAAATACAAATAATTAAACAGCAGATTTTAATACTAAAAATTAGAGCGGAATTTGAGTGGTTAAACAAGTGAACAAGAAGCTGGATTTGTTTCGAGTGACGTGTGGCTCCCAACACAGATGCATTTTTCAAACTACCGCTGTCACTGTTGTAAGAAAAAATATATTTTTAAACAATTTATAACAGTTTTTCATTTCTTTAAAAAATATTTACACAAACAGCCAAACTTTAAATACCGTCTGTGAAGAACCAAAATGACCCATATCCATTTTTAGCTAAAATCAGTATCAGCTATCTACAAAAATATTGATATATGCATTGAAAGCATTTAAACAGAATATTTTGCACTTTTCAAAAACATGGACTTCGAACATTTTGCACCTTTTCAAAAACCAGTAAATAGAACATTTTAAACTTTTCAAAAACATGTAAATAGAACATTTTACACTTTTTAAAACCATGTAGATAGAACATTTACACTTTTCAAAAACATGTAAATAGAACATTTTACACTTTTTAAAACCATGTAAATAAAACATTTACACTTTTCAAAAACATGTAAATAGAACATTTTGCACGTTTTCAAAAACTTGAAATTTTAGAAGATTTGACACTTTCAAAAACGCTTAATTAACAGTTTACGCATGTTGTTCATTTATTTTTATGACAGTTCATTTTGATACTGGCTTAAATTGGATATGGGTCATTTTGGTTCTTCACTGACGATAATTATGTGGTATGTACGTACAGTAGCGTGTTCAATTTTTGAGTAGTCTCCTCCAGTTGTGAATTACAGTACTCAAAAAAAGATAGGTGAAAATATACAATGAAGTAGATGTTAAAACCCACGTTTGTCACTACAAGAAATTCCATGATGCTAATTAGGCAGAATACCCCGTATCCTGGCTCACTAGTATTCAGAAATGGGATGTAGAACTGCGGGCGACTTAGGTCTGTGAGCATGATCATAAGAGCAAAGTAGGCTGAGCCAGCAACCGCCTCATAGTCAAATATTCCAAGAACAACTGTTGCTTTGACATTTTCCAAAATTTCCATCTTTGTCTCTTTTTTTCTTCTGCTGAGTTTAGATTCCTCATAGAACCTTTTAGTATTTCCCCGGATTCTTTACTGCCGTTGTTGTACATTTCATTGCAAACAATACAGAGAAGTCTACACTGCTTTTTAAAATTGAATGACAGGAGAGCAGCGTAAGTGTACGTAGACATAGCCAAGAAATGCATTGAGAAATGATTAATATTTAAATTTTCGATAGGTGTTTTGATCAATTCACCAAATGTGTAAACCAGGTGAAAAACTCGTAGACAAACCATCAGAAAATACGCAGTGTGAACAATTCTTTTCCAGAGTGAAGGTTGGACTTTAATTTGTCCCGTCTTGGCGTCAAATTTAAAAGGGAGAATGCAGAAGTAGGTTGCAAATTTCATTGTGAATTTGTGCCACATTTTGTATTGAAAATTGTGGAGATCAAATTTGAATATAATGAAGCAGATACTTGAACCTTATTTATGTTGCTAAACTAACTGGGAGAATTCAGAATTTTGAAAGTTATTTAGGAAATATGGGAGTTACAAAATACTTGAATACACGATTTTTTAAGGTCCTAATGAGAATTTGTTTACTGAAGTTAGAAGACATATTGTCAGGGAAGAACCAAAATGTACCATATCCATTTTAAGCTAGTATCAAAATGAGCTATGTCATAAAACATTAATGAACAACATGCGTAAACTGTTAATTAAGCGTTTTTAAAAGTGTCAAATGTTCTAATTCCAAGTTTTTGAAAAGGTGCAAAATGTTCTATTTACATGGTTTTTAAACGTGTAAAATGGTCTATTTTACATATTTTTGAAAAATGCAAAATGTTTTATTTACATGTTTTTAAAAAGTGTAAAATGTTCTATTTACATATTTTCGTAATGGTGCCAAATGTTCTATTTACATGTTTTCGAAAAGTGTAAAATGTCCTATTTAAATGCTTTCAAGCCATGTTTTAATGTTTTTCTAGATAGTAGATATTGCGATTAGCTACAAATGGATATGTGTCATTTTGGTTCTTCCCTAACAATATTATTTTTTTATTCTCATAAAATATTCTAAAAGTGCTAGGAGACATAATTATTATGAATTAATTCAAGTTTTGAAACTAATATGCACAGGGTTTGCCGCACTTGTTTACACCCATCTTAATAGGATTTAACTCCAAACCAATCCACTAAGGTTTGTCTTCATTCTAATACATTGGTTGTTAAAATCAATTAATAAACTTGGCATTTTTATGACTTACTAAAATTGTTGGGAACAAGACCCCCACCCTGTATAATAATAGCACAGTATCTTTTAGTATAACTAAATGCCAATAAAAGCTGGCTAGGTATGGGTATACTGCTGGGTCCCAATTATCTGTTTTTAGTCAGTATTTTAGAAGGTATTAAATACATTATCATGAAATAATTAACGTTTTATTGAACTTGTTTGCTTTTTGTGACCTATATGGTATATAACTATTGTGTAATACAAAACTAATAAATGCCTTGAGAGAACGAGTAAATAATATTTAATAATAGTGTTTTACTTTTCTTGAATAGAACTAATTATGTAGCCACAATTATTTGGTGAAAATAGTGAGAGAGAACAACAATACAAATACGGTTGTAGGTAACGTCGGGCAGTACCAAAGCACACTTTTATTATTTTGCTTGTCTTTTCCAAATTAATTCAGAATCAACCCGGAAGCAAAGGTGGTATGTGAATGGCAAAACAATTGAAGCAAAATGTACCAAAACTGCTATCGTATCAGACTAACTCGTCAAGCATTATCGTATGACTCACCGTATGATATCAATTATTTTTCCATAAACTTATATGCTAATAATGATGTTTTCGCTATAATATATTAGATACATGGAGGCTATAGAAATTATTGGTGATCGAAATGGTCTGGTCCGGACCAGTAAAATCTGGTCTAGTCTGGTCTGGTCTGGTCTGGTCTGGTCTGGTCCGGTCTGGTCCGGTCTGGTCCGGTCTGGTCCGAGGATTTCGGACCAGACCAGACTTTTTCGGACCAGACCAGATTTTACTGGTCCGACCATATGCAGAATTTTTAAGGAAATTCGGCAGTATAATTTTGCTTTCTGCTCTTTTTTGTTGAATTAATTATGTACATATATATTTATGTATTACATTTAAAATCAATTCTTTTAAATAGGTGATATTTATTTTTTGAAAAATCCGGAGCAAAATTTTAGGTGGAATTTCTTAATAAAATATTGATTTGAGATTTACTGGTCCGAAGTGGTCTGGTCTGGTCTGGTCCGGCCGTCGGACCAGACCAGACCACACCATTTTGATCACTAGAAATTATAATGAATATTATGCATGTGTATATATTATGCTTAGATTACTTTTTAAACATATGTTTTGTATTTGGTTTTTACTTTAAAACAAAAATGCAAAAATTAAAGCATTTATATGCCGATAACTTACATTGACATATTTAATTGTTGTGTAGTCTGCTCCAGCTGTGAATTACTGTGCTCGAAAATAGACAGGTGAAAATAAGCAATAAAGCAAATATTCAAAGCTACATTCATCATCACAAGAAATTCACCGATGCTAATTAGACAGAAAATTCCGTATCCAGGTTCACCCGTATTTAGAAAAGGTATATAGAACTGAGGGCGACTCCAGTCTAAGAGCAGGACAACGATGCCAAGGCGGAGCCAAGGACGGCTTCTGTCAAAAATTCCAAAAATAGCTGTTGCTTTGACATTTACAAATATTTCCATCGTTGCTTTGTTCCTTTGGTTTTCTGATTCTGTAATTATAAATTGCTTTTCTGAGGCTTCGCTGCCTTTTCTGTTGTTGCCCATTTCATTAAATACAATGCAGATGAGCCTATACACTGCTTCCTGAAATTGAATGATAGCAGAGCCGCATAACTGTACGCGGATATACCCAGGAAATGAATTGAAAAATGATTTATATTTAATTCTACGAGAGGTGTTTAGATTAATTCAACAAATGTGTAGATTAGGTGAAGCAGTCGAAAACAGACGACCAAAAAATACACATCGTGTAGCACAGTGCTTCTCCAGGAGGACGACGATTCTACTTTTATTTGTTCTGATTTGGAGTCAAATTTAAATGGGAGGATGCACAAAAATGTTGCAAATTTCATGGTTAATTTATGCAACATTTTAAGGGAGTTATGTGCAGATCTAGTATACGTATTTTTGAATCAAGAAAAATGTACAACTATTACTTTGACGGCCCTTCAATAGCTACGGACTTGGAGATGGCGAAGTTATGATATTTTGCAAATATTGTAATAAAAGGTTGTGGAAGAAACTTCGAAACAAATGTATTAAAGACGTCCTTAGTAAACCCATAATATATAGCCTTTATTGGTGTTACTACATTTAAGCTGGCTTGGCAACTGTTAGAATCCTGTTTCTTGTTTAATAAGTATACTTAAGTAAGGAAAATTGGAATTATTATAACTGTGCTTAATACAAGCCCTGAAATAAATAATATTTATATAAAATAATTTGTTTTAGTTAACTTGCTGATTTGATAACTTTTTGTGATACATACGATTGTCGAAAATAAAATACAGTGGACTCTGGTTTTAGTGGCTTCCCCAGTGGGGGCAATCTTGATGTAGTGGGGGATTTTGAAAAACTCCTTTCAAAATTTCTATGTTTTGTATAGTAAATTACTGATATGCCCATATAGTGACTCTCCATTTAATTAAAACCTCGATGAAATTACTTCTACACATTGCGTTTAACACGCTTAATTATTCTAGTTTAGTTCCTAGTGTTAGCTACACGATAATAATAATTATTATGATGGACAAATATTTAAATTCAGGCTTTATTATTATTAACTATTCATATTCAAACTCCAATGTGAATGTCATTATAAGGAAATATGAGATTTAGATTCTAATATCAATTTTTAAAATAGTAAATTTTCAGATTCATATTTGAGCTTTATAAGTAGAATTTAATCATATTTGTGTTTTGATTTTATTAGCATATATTCCATTAAAATTCTCGTATAGTTACGAAACAGAATCAGATATAGACTTGGAATAAAATAAAAGGATTTAAACAGATTTGGATTTTGATATCACTAGAAGAAATTTAATCTAAATTTGAATTTCATTATTAGAATATAAGGTCGATGAAGAATTAAGTTTGATCATCTCCTTTGGAAGCTAAAACAAATTATGATCATCTCCATTCTGCTCTAAAATGAATTTTGACCATCTCCATTTTTCATGAAATACAGCTAATGAGTTATGTTAATGTATTGTTAAGGGCATAGTAATTCCAAACTAAGCACATTAGGGGTCACCCATAAATGACGTCATCAAATTATCCCTATTTTTAGTCCCTATGACCCACCTGTGATCAGATTACCCGTTGGGTAAATGACTATCTTTAGCATGCGATACCATGAATATCCAAGTAGGCTGCATGGCCATACCCATTCCGTCATTTATGGGCGGCCCCTTAATTTTTTCGAAGTTGCAAAAGTGGTTTATTGATGAACTAATTCCTAATCTGATAAATGGTGCACTAATTTATTAATTTGATTAAACTAATTCATCAATAATTCATCATTCAAAGTTTTAAAAAATTAAAGAGTCGCCCATAAATGACGTCATGGGTATGGCCAATCAGCCTACTTGAATATTGATGGTATCGCATGCTAAAGATAGTCATTTACGCAACGAGTAATCTGATAAAAGGAGGGTCATATGGACTTAAAATGGGGATATTTTGATGACATCATTTATGAGTGACCCCTAGTGTACTTAGTTTTGAATCACTAAGCCCTTAACTAATTATTAACATATCTCATTAGCCGTAATTCATGAAAAATGGAGATGATCAAAACCAATTTTAAATCAGAATGGAGATGATCATAATTCATTTTAGCCCCAAAAGGAGATGATCAAACTTCATTCTTCATCGACGATAGGCAACTTTAGATTTAGATTGTATTTAGAATTCTTTGTATGTATTCAGCATTATATTTCATTACTACGAAATAAAGTTGTGAAAAAACTTTATTAGTGAGAAACATTAAAATTTGTATACATATTGATTTCGTTACAAAACACTCAGATTTCGATTTTTTTTTGAAATTTTTAGACCTTGTTTTTGATTTTATTACCACAACGTAGTCAGATTCGTTTTTGGATTCTGATTTCATTAGGAAAAAATTAAGATTTCAATTTTATTGAGAATCATTTAGATTTATTTAGCTTTGAATTTTAGTAACGAAATATAATTTGATAAGAATTTTTATTTTGTTTATTAGAAAAAAAAATGTATTTCGTTTTTAATTTCATCAACACAATATATTCAGATGCGGAATTAACTTTAATTAGAAAAAATTTCATAATCGCGTTTTAAAATGGTAGTAATTCCCAGCACGAAGCTGAACTATATTATTATATAGTCGTTTTATTTTCACGATTAAATTCAATTTGTTTGCATTAGAATCAAATAAGATAAAAAACTGATATTACTACGAATTAGCTAGAAGAAACGAGACTGTCTGGTCACATATTCCGTCAATCATGGTCAGAATCATTCCTCTATCCACACAGTAATAAGATCTGAGAGTCACCCTCAATGACTTTAAACTTTTAAGCACCTTGTAGCACCAAATGTCTTCAATGCTGTTACGGCCTCTCCGCCTTTGTTCAGGTACTGGTAACTTCCACTCTTCCAAAACCGCTGATGAGCGACCCTGAAATTCCGCCAATAGACTAAACATAATGAGAACAAACGCAAAGCAGAAGACGCCGATGAATCCTAGAGTAAATGCGACCACTCCACTCATTCGAATCCCGCCGTATGTGCACACAACAATCAGTATGATAAGTATTAATTTACTCAAGGGCAGTAAAATTGAGGAATAGATTTCGTTAAAAACTTTAAGAATTATTTTTATAGCGTTGTACACACGAAATTTTTGGGAATTTTGTCGCAGTAGATTAGACGTCATTTTTGACGTTTTTACACTGCAAATAAAAATTCAATTTAAATGACTTTAGATTTATACAGGAAAAGCATTGCCTTGAATTACAAATATTATTTAATAAAAATTGTAGTCTCACCTAAGCTCATTAATCACCAGCAGTGTTGGAAACATGAATGCAAAGCCAATATTAATTAGAACAAAACAATGTGCATGATACATGACTTCAATGTATCCAAGAAAAATCATAAATGGGATTTTTGCGAATAAACTAAGTTTTTTGGGGTTTTCCACGAGAGACGAAAGATGCTCAGGAGAATCCGGTCTGAAATATAAGCCAATAACCATAAGAATTGTAAAACAGTTGATACAACGATAAGTATTTGCAATCATGAGCTCGCACAACCAAATTATTATTGGTTTTCCTCCGCCTGAAGACTGTATTATGTAGTTTTCTGCAAAACAAACAAAAATTGGAATAGTGGTAGGTTTCGCTTTTTGGTATAGTTATTTTCAAAAATTAGAAATGCAGCGCTCACTTTCAAACTTTTGAAAGAACATTATGTATCCCTGTAGGAATTTCGGAAATTGGTGCCCATGAAAAACTGCAACAATCTGCATAATGGACGGGTACAGAAAGTACACAGCAATGAATTGCATGTAAACCTTTTCACCATTCGTTTTGGTTTTGTTGCGAGTCGTTTGGACACAGCGAGCAAAGACAAAAGCGGAATACGTCCATGTTAAGAGGACATTGAAGTACCAGAGGTACAGGCGCGATTTTGTGCGAACATATTCAAGAACACCCTGTTTCCTGTTCCATGTGTAAGGGTGCATTTGGAGAATTTGGCCAATTTCGATCCCTTTACGTATGTAGGAAAGCATCACGGGAGTGAATAATTTACCAGTTGCGATTTCTTCACTTATTTCTTTTGCTGATTGATTTGCAGTGCTCTTTCTACGTCGAATAAAACCCATTCGATCCTGAGCTGAGCCCACTTCATTTCCAGTTCGCAAGGCAATCATTGTATGGTAGCAAAAGTTTCTGCCAAATTTATTTAGTTTTTTTAAGTATGGTGAGTGAGTGGTAGTGAGAAATGTAAGGAATTAAATGGCGGCTGAAATTTATTTTATGAGAATTGTCCTTGCGATTATTTCTGTGTGACTTTCTTAACTTGTTTTATTCTGCGTCAAACGAAAACTGAATTTAATGAAAGAATTGCCAGGACAATAGACTGCGATTTATAGGCATTACTTAAGACGCAAGAGTAAAAAGTAATCACTTAGGGGAACTATAACACTCATCGTCAGTAATCATTAATATAGTGAGCTTATGTATATATAGCTTTGTCCACATTATGTCGTATGCAAGGTTTAGTTGGAATTTATTCAGATTTTCACAATTTTTACAATATTAAATATTAAAAAGCTTTTAGCTAATGAGAAGTTGTTGTTGAGTTTGTAATATGTTATGCGAAATGGATCTAAAAAAATTCAGTAAGCGTGATATTATTTTACGCGACGATTTTTTTTCTATTAAATTTAAATGCCTAAATCCTTACGTATACCTTCTTCCTGTGTCATGAGTGTTTTTTATTCTCAAGCTATTTTGCTTTAAGGACGCAATTATTGGTTGAAAATTTAAAAGCCTTTGTTTGTATAATATATTTTGACTTTTGGGTTTGAATAATATACTAAATGGATGTAATATTCGTTGCCTCGTGCTCATCAAATATTTACTTGGGTCTGTTTTCATTAGGAACGGAGGCTTCTTTTCTTTTTCTTTGGCAATAATATATATATAATTCTAGTATATGAATATTTTATTTTTTTAATTATAGAAAGATTTTTAATTATTTTATTTTTGCAGTAAATAGGTTACATACGCTGGATTCAACCTTATTGTTTTCTGAGGAGAATATGTAGAATCAATATATGACATTTAAACAGTTGTTTTTAATTTAAATAAAAGCAATGAAATTTAAATATGTCTAATATTTTTAAGGCGATGATTTCATGATTTTAACAGCTACTACTTCAAAAAACAAAAATTTCCCGTGGAAATTGTTTTGAACAATTACAGAAAGTAGAGTCCATACATTTTACCAAAATTAGAGCATATAATCTTTTTTTTATGAGCGCAGCCAATGTGCAAAGGGCCAGCTTTTGCAAGGGATGTTATCAGGGCCGGACAAAGAAATAACTTTTAGGCAGCAATTTGTTTAAATAAAAAAACCATCATTTTGATTTTATTGAAGATTTTCTTTGCTAGATCAAAATTTTGTATGTACATGTTTTTGAAAAGTGCAAAATATTTAATTTGCATGTTTTTGAAAAGTCAAAATATTCCATTAACATGTATTCTGAAAATTCAGGCAGCGGGAGCTGCCTACGGGGCAGCATTATCCGGCCCTGCTTGTTGTCATAAATATCCTTAAAGACCCACTGACCCTACACCCTACCCGTGACATCATTTATGGACGATCCCCCAACAAGAAAACTCTGGAGTTTTATAGTGAAATTCAGGCTACCCAAAGTTATTTACAAGGAGAACTATAATGCTCTTTATAGCTTTAGTCGTATAGAAGAAATTAAAATACGAAAATAACATAGACAATCTTGTAACTTTTCATTACTGTAGCTTAGATTATTAGATTAAATAGACTTTTTAGTTTGTATGTTCCTTGGTAACCAGTTAATTCAAAATAGGTGACTGTCCAACGTTTTAAAACATAATCATTTTGAATGCTTGACGGTTAAAAATGGACGTTGGGCATTTATTTTTGATGATTTACATAGTGAATTTCCATGCACACTTAAAATTAAATTGTTATACTATACAAATACGACTTTCTCCCACATGCAGTGTAAGACACGGAGCCGGTGACCAGTAGGACCGATCGCACTGACCGAAGCTCCGGTCAGTAAAATCGAAAACATAGCAGGCACGCGCGGGCTCATTTTTTTTTCTCGAAGCTCGTCGATGCTCAAAAAGCACAAAAAGCTCATAGAGCTTTTAGAGTCCTGAAATTTGATATCCGTAGTGGGGTATTTGAGCCCAAAAGTGTAAGAGTGATCGATATGTCGTAAAGGTTGTTTTGGACTCATACTGTCATAAAAAAAATATCAGAGATACTGTGTAATGTAAAAGTATGATGAAATATAAATATATTGTATTATTGTATACGATAGTGATAATATATGAATCACACTGATCACACACCGACACCGTAGCTAGCACTATTCTGACACGGGATATAAGATAAAAGTAATAGTCAGCGGTACGAGTGAGTGATGATTACTAGTAATAATAGTAATAGTAATATTTGTTTAATATTAGTTAATTAATTAATTAATATACTGATACCTATACCCTGTGTTGTGGTGTGGCGCACTGTGGCGGCAGTGGCGGGGACGGTGTCAGGTGTCGGTGTCAGTGGTGTCACAGTGAATTAAGTATAAGTTTTCTGAATTAATATACTGCTGATACCTATACCATGTGTTGTGGTGTGGCGCACTGTGGCGACAGTGGCGAGGACGGTGTCAGGTGTCAGTGTCAGTGGTGTCACAGTGAATGAAGTATAAGTTTTCTGGCTGATGGCTACTGTGCTACAGTAGTAATGTATGTACTGTATCTTTATATATACATGAAGTTAGGTTGATTTATTATGGGCTTGAGAATAAAATTTGTAATTTCAACTATAAAACTTCTCTTGAATTTAATTACAAGAAAATTAAGATAACTGTTTTTGGTAAAACTGAGCCCGAGCGGGATAAAAATTGCAATAATTAAATGTCGATAAATGTGAGTCTTTACTAAACTACTCTACACCTCACCACGGAGACGGAGCACCAGATGAAGAGTCGACTTTTTCTGGATGTTGTTACATTTGACACATGTATTAATTACTGTGGGTATTATTTAGTTGTTTGAGCAGCATGTAATTTAAATTATTTTAAATATTAAAAATTCGCATTTTGGGCGAACGCTTAATCACGAATTCCCACCATTAATTAAACCACCGCCAAAGTTGCTAAAGCTAAAGCTTGAGCAAACACCAAAGCCCACACACTAACACTTAAACCTTTTCATTTCTCATAAAATACAATTAAACGTGGAATTTGAAATAATCAACAATTATTTACTAATCATGTTAATTTTTATCTGCATATTTTAATAATTTTGAATCGTTTGAATTTTTAAATAAAGCTAATGTGTCATTGTTAACAAATTTGGTGTTAATGGCCTAATAGCTACAGAATTGCGGTATTAAAAAATTTAAAAATGTCAAATTCAATATTTTATTTTTTAAGCATTGTTAGTGCATGTGAATGTTGCAAGTTGCATGCATATATTGCATGCAAAGGCGCATACTTTATACTGAAACCGAAAAAATGATAATGACTGTGGAGTGTGAACACCACGGAGACGGAGCACCAGATGAATAGTCGACTCTTTCTGGATGTTGTAATTCGAAAGAGTTCGGCCGTCTTCGAAGTAAACAAGAAGAAGACAACGTAGATCTATATCAATACCAAAATTCCCGAAATGAATTTGATACAGTACTACACAGTGGTTTTCACCCTGGCGACGACGACAGTGACAGTGACAGTGCCAACAATGATCAGGGCATTTAGGATCAGACTAATCATAGTAGTCTTACTAGTGTTATTACTGTTAGTGATTCAGTTTACAACGCCGAAACTCCAGATATTTGTATGCCAAGGCCAGTGTTCCCAGTCACTCCAGTGACTCCAGACCCAGTTTCAGACTTTTCAGACTCAGATAGGCAAAGTATTACTCATACTGAAAAGCCTAGTAAAGTTAATGGTAAGCTTGAGAAAGTATATCAGTGTTCGATTTGTAACGTAACTATTACTAGAAAGGATAATTACAAGCGTCATGTAATGACACATAATAGGCATAGGCATCAGACTGGTGAAAGCAAAAATAATAATAAGGACAAACAAACTAATTACGGCTACGATATCAGTAGTGAAAGTGAAGGCGAAGGATCCTTAGACTCTGGTTCTGACTTTTCTGATTTTAGTTTTGGTTCTGGATCTGAGCCGTCTGAGTCTGATTCAGAAACAGAGATGTCAAATGTTGTGTATAAACAAGGTGTAAAGCGAAAAAAAGGCAAAGGAAAATTATTGTCACACAAAAAACTACTTTTTGACGAGGATGAGCCAGAGTAAATAATGTGTTAATACTTAAATTTTTATTGTTGTATATAACGGAATATTACTTTTTTGTCCATTGTCCAATTTAAGATTTTATTTAATATTTTTATTTTATTTTAATTCTGTTGGTAAATATTGAGTGAGATAATGCAGAATTAAGTTAAGTTTAATTTTTAATAAATAATTTTAATTTTAAGTTATTATTAATTAAATCTTTTTTTCCATTAAAAGTTATCAAATTGTTAATAATTGTAACTAGAAACACAAAAACCTAATAATAATAAAAAATTAAAAATAAAATTTCCTTTGGTGTTTGTGTGTATTATATATTATTTATGCATTTATTGATTTATTTTCATTTTTATGGTGTTACGCCAAGTAGTATTAGTATTAGTCATATTAGTATTAGTATTGAACATTTTTTGTAGGTAGGTAGAATTTACTTCCAGTACCTAGGGGGTTGGCTCAGATTGGGGGAGATTGAGGTAAAAGCTCAATGAGGTCGAAAAAATTTTCCCTCAAAAAAGGAAGCGGAACCGGAGGAGGTAAAATAGATAAAAAGAACGGTGTTGAACGATTTCCCTCCTCCGGGCTCAGGCTGGCTCAAATTGAGGTAGTTTTTTCAAGAAAAAGGGACCCTCGGTCAATTTTTTTAAGGGCTCGTTAGGGACCGATTGGCTTGCACTGCCCACATGTCGCCTAAAATACCAGTCCCGACAGAGGAGGAGGTTTCCACTTGTCAAACCTGCTAAATTTCATGTTATTTCTGAGTAGAAAGCAATTTTTATTGTCAGGTTGATTTTAATGAATCGTGGAGATTTTTTAATTAGTGTGCTCAAGCGGGGAACCCGGAAGCTTCTGAAGTCTAAATTAGTCATTTAGTCGCAATCTTGTGGTCTCATTTGCTCACGAAGGTATTTTACTTCCTTGAAAGGTTTACAATTAAGTTGTCAGGTTGTTTTCAGCGGAGGCAGTTAAGGCGGTTTATGGTTAACGACGGGCACGGGCACGGAAAATCATAAAGAAAAGGTTAGGCACAATACGTGTATTATAGTAGTGCTTTCAGCTTCAGTTGAACACTGCTGCGGCGCTCGCACGATCTTTTCCTTTTCTTTCGTTACCCCGTTTGTGAATTAAGTCTTTTTGTTCTAAAATAAAATCCCCTCAAATAATTTTTTTTTCGAAGCTCTTTAAAGTGCACAACAAGCCCAGTAATGGCACACGTACTTGCAATGCAAGTGATCTCAAAAATGTACATTTTACCGTTTACATTTAATCCCAATACTATTAAGATAGAAAAAGAAAAATCACTCTGAAAATGCATTGTTTGGTACGTATTTGCCACTTTGCATTTTGCCCTGATGCTCTATCTGTCAAAACAATTCGGGGTGCTGTTGCTCAATGCGTCACAAAAAAATCCAAACTTTAATCACTTATCTGTCCATTTCATGGTCCTTGGTGGGAGCATAACTACATTCATCATCAACGTCTATTTTATAAAGAACCAAGACGATGTCGTCATGCTGTGGAATGAGCTGTGCTACACAGGTTCAACTACAAGCTCTGCCCATAAGGCTCAACTTCAACATGGCAGATTGGGCTGGAGACAGAAATCCAAGCAACAATTGCTTCTCACATATTTTCCTATCATTTTGTTTTTCTGTTGTGTATTTGGCACTGTAATAAGTGTAGCTGATCCAACAAGATCCCAGTTATTATTTCACATACTAAACGACAAATATAAGTCAGGTTTGAGCTATGCAGTTTTTATTTTTGCGGAGTCTTTCCACTATGCGTATCTTTGCTCACACATTTATATTCTAACATGGCTCCATCTATCCTTCCTGGAACACACTGGTTTTCACCTTAATTTTGGGATACAAAAGTACAGACAGTAAGTAAACCACCAAATCGTCGGTGAAGAGTCATTCTGTCGTCGTAAGTCCAGTGCATAACTAAAATCATTCTGTCACAAGTCCATTTAATTGGTAGCTAAACACTGTCGAGGTCGCTTCACCGTTGTCGCATGCATTAGGTGGGGGTGGTATGTTGCTGACTGTATTGTACTCATGACGTACACTTAGCAGTCGTCTATTTAAGACATAATGAAAATTCCATTTCAAAAAGGTGTAAAATGTTTTATTTATATGCTCTTTAAAAGTGTAAAATGTTATATATTATACATGCTATTCAAAAGTGCAAAATCTTCTATTTACATGTTTTTCAAAAGTGCAAAATGTTCCATTTACATGTTTTTCAAAAGTGTAAAATGCTGTAATTTACATGTTTCTCAAAAGTGCAAAATGTTCTATTTACATGTTTTTCAAAAGTGTAAAATGTTCTATTTACATGTTTTTCAAAAGCGCAAAATGTTCTGGAAATGGAATTTTCATTACGTCTTAAATGGACGACGGCAAAGTGTACGTCATGAGTACAATACAGTCAGCAACATACCACCCCCACCTAATGCATACGACAACCGTGAAGCGACCTCGACAGTGTTTAGCTACTTATTGAATGGAATTGCGACAAAAATATTTTAGCCCTGCACTGGACTTACCACAGAAATACTCTTCACGGACGAAATGTAGGATACATATTTTTTCATAGCAGGTATAGTTTATTTTTATGGGAATTGTTCCTTTGTTGTTTTAGCAGACACACCGAGTTACAAGTCTGGGGTGGCATAGATAGCATAGCCCTTGAATTTGAAGAATCCCGCCGTTGCCGCCATATACAGCTGCATATTCAAATATTCAACAGGAGCAATGCAGGCTACATATTTAAATTTAAAATCTTGTGCATCTCATTTGCAATCTTGGGTTTATTCTTTGGAATCAAATTCTATGATGAGGCTCCATTTGTTGCATGCTTTAATGCAGTTATAGCAATTAATGCCGCAGTGACATATTTTATAGTGTATGAGAAGGCATTTCAAATCCCTACTATGATGGAAGAATACAAGCGGTTAATTGTACTGTCTGTACAGGCCGTAGAGGCTAATGGACAGAGAACTCAAATAGGGAGAAGACTGACTTGGTTCAAATGGGATCCACGAGTTCTCGAACTATCCCGTCTTGTGCGGTCCATTCGCTGCATGGGTATACAAGTTGGCGGATTTAGTGTAATGAACAAAATTTCAACCATTTTATTTATTGACTTTGTTTTAAGGTCACTTGCTTCAATGCTACTGTCTTATGGGTAAATCATGATTCAGTAACTTCAGAAGAAATAATCGAGGGCTGTTCTTTGATAAATCATGCCCAGGCCGATTGGTTAGTCTTGTTAATTCTAAAAAAGCCTACATTTTTAATACTATGATATGCTTCATTTAATCAAAGATGGTTTTGAGCATAATGAAAAACTATGAAAATAATTATAAAATAACATTGTAAATATTTATACGTAGTATATCGTCTGTGAAGAACCAAAATTACCCATTTCAATTTGTAGCTACAAACAATATCCACTATCTACAAACAAATGGAACATGTCTTGATAGCATTAATATAGAATATTTTGCAATTTTCAAAAACATGGAATTAGAACATTTTGCGCTTTTCAGAAAAATGTAAATAGAACATTATGCACCTTTTTAAAAACATGTAAATAGAACATTTCATATTTTTTAGAAACATGTGTAAATAAAACATTTTACACTTTTCAAAAACTCGAAATTAACATTTTACGCATGTTTCTCATTTTGTTTTTATGACATGACTCATTTTGATAGTAGCTTAAATTGGATATGGGTCATTTTGGTTCTTTACAGACAATATGTTTCACATGTGGGCTCATAGCTTCAGCCTAAATTTTTAATAAATTCTGTAAATTATTATGAAATATTTTTTGGTTTTTTAGTTGTTTGAATAATAAACTTACGTGATATATTTGTATTTGTAAACTAAATTGCTAAAGCTTAATGAATGGGATTTTTCTAGGATATTTATTCTCACATGGTTTGAATTTACAAAACAAAAGAATACAATCCTCGAAATTAAACAGATGTAATTTCCCAGCAAACGTACAAATAATCCCCTTTACGACCTCTAATTATATCCCCAGACCAATTTTTCCAACCGAATTTTGACGGCTTTGAATTTGAATCTGATGTCCGCCAAAGTCTCACCTTTGTAATCAAATCCCGTGAATTAGGGCTACGCATCATTTTCAAGTAGCGAAAATCACCTCCTGCACCTTTAGCCATGTCACGATAACTCGAATTTTCACTACCTTGAACTATGACCTCAATCCCTGTGACCCCATTTCTTGAGTCTGTCGTCCACTCAGGGACTAGCCAGACGAATTGACCCCCAAAACCAGCATTAATATCTGCATTCTACCCCTCCACTTCTTCCATGGAATTGTCCGGTTTGCTTATAGCATCATCTGTGTACACGACTCTAACACCGCTCAAAAAATTTTTCAGAGTGTAGGAGCAGCTGATTATAATATCTTCCATCTTATGTGGGGTAGATGACAAAGTATCTAATTTCTGAGAGATGCCCGGTCCATTGAAAACAAGTTGATATAATTTGAGACGGGATCTTCCAGCCACATTTATCGTTGTCGTGATTCTCCGCTCTTCCCGAATTTCGGAATTGTTCTCGTTCGTTTCCTGAAGTTTAGTGACAGCTTCAAGACTCGAACCGAATTTAACGCCCACGTCGATGACGTCGATTTTCACACCCACGCTGGAGGAGTAGTCCATTTTGGCAATGACTTCGTGCACTTGCGTTACGAGTCTCTTGTGACTCACATACAGGGAAGTTGTGTAGGTCTCTTCCCGACAAATGTTCCCGTCATTCTCCGAATTATCAATGTCCAGGTAGAGCTCCCAGCTATACTGTCCTTTTAAGTCCAAGGAACGCATTTTCCTAAATAAATTGGCATAAAATAAAAATAATAGCATAAAACTCACTAATTAGTAACGGGAAATACAGTCAACGAAGAATCAAAATGACCCACATCCAATTTAGGCTAGAATTAAAATGATCTGTCTCAAAAACTGTGATGAATTAAATATATGGTTCTTATTATTATTATTATTGTATGTAGTATTTATGTAGTATTTATACAGCTTATGACATTCAGGCATTGCCTATGGTCCACTGTTTTCTCATACTCATTTGCTCTATGAGCTTGCAGGGTGGATCAAGTGATGAAATCACAGGACCACTATAATGCAGTGCTCAGTCTTACTATATTTAAGAGAAATTGTATTCGGTGCCTAATTAACGGCCGCCCATTTTGAAAAGCATAGATTATACTGGACTACTCCAGATGGTCAGAACATTTTCCCACTGAGTGGAGGGAACGAAACAAACAGTATTACATCCAAACCAGCCGAGTTCTTCATGCTCAGCTGAGAATGGTACTGTCTGTCCCGTCACCCACCGACAGTTCCAATCACGTGTGACGGTATTCGAAAATAGCTGGTACTTGAGCTTCAGAGTGTAGAGAGAGAGACGAACGAATTTGTTGCTTACTATACCGAAGTACGCAGGGAAGCCGAAATCTCGCAAGACTCCGTTTAAGCCAATTACCTATGCCACTGGAGATGTAAACATTTCCGCATATCTGTAATTGTACACACTAGCCCGCTTAGTTAGCTCACTCCGCCGCTCAGACCCAACTCCTCAGCCAAGCCTATCAACTTATTTTCTATTCCCATCGGAAAGGAAAGATCGGCTACCCCGGCGTGTTCAGTCAAGCCAACCAAAAGGAAAACACGACTTATCGAGGACGGTGGATTCCCACCCCTCGGCCACGGACCAGGTTTATTATTATTATTATTATTATTATAGCAGTCTTGTAATATTCACCCATAGGGTATGATACACTGCACTTTACTGTTTGGATTGATTCGACAGAACTACCCATGTGAGTAGTCTGTTTTTGAATCTTCCCAGTTTTTTCCTTAATTACCTACACTTGTAGTATTTGGTTTTAGTTACGTGTTCCTGTAGACCAGTTAGCAAGCATATATTTAGGCTGGTTTGCACCAGACAGCCACATTTAAATATATGGTTAAGTGAATTGCTAAGTAAAAGAAATTGAAAATGTGTAAAAATTTTTGTAATTATTGCATGTTTTTAAAAGTGTTACATATTATTTTTTGAAACTTTTTGAAACCTGCAAACTCTTCTATATACACTTTGTTTTGAAAATTGTAAATGGTGCTATGCATTTAATTACATACATGTATTTTAACATTGCAGAATAATTTATTTACATGTTTTCGGCGAGTGCAAAATTTTGTATTTACAATTTTTTGAAAGGTGCAAAACGTTCTCTTTACGTGTTTGTCAAAAATGCAAATTATTTCATTTACACATATTTTGAAAAAGTGCAAAATATGTAATTTATTAACATGTTTTTGGCAAGTACAAAATTTTGTATTCACATCACACGTTGTTAAAAGGTGCAAAACGTTCTATTTACGTATTTGTCAAAAGTGCAAATTAATTTATTTACACATGAATTTGAAAAGGGCAAAATAGTGTATTTAAATGTTTTCGACAAGTGCTAAATTCCCTAGTTACCCGTTTTTGAAAGGTGCAAAAAGTTCTATTTACATGTTTTTAAAAAGTTAAAAATATTCTATTTAAGTGGTTTTGAAAACAAGCCAGATGTTCTATTGTTAAATGCTTTTAGGATCATTTTTTGAATTTTTTGTAGCAGACAGTAATGCAAATTGTTTCTAGCTAAAATGAAATGAAATTAATCATGTCAATTCTTCAACGACGATATAATTCGACTATTCGACCATCCTAGTATAAATGTCAGTATTAAATGTCCATGTTAAAAATGCAATTTTTGGCAGGCAACTTAAACTGACTGGCTGCCTACCCCCCGAGCGCCTATGGGTACGCGCCTGAATGACGAAGATACTAACTTAATGAGGATTGAACTCTAGTTAATAAAATAATTTTAAAAAAATTATTATTGTGAGTTAAAAATTTCTTACCTTTAATGTTGTTGTAAAGCTTTAAATTAAGTAGTGTATAATTCCGCCCTACGCAATCTATGTACCTAATCTACTTGAAGCCTTTGCAGATTACAAAACAAATACCTAAAGCGCAAAACTGAAACTTGAATTGAAGGAAGCAAAGTCGTAACTAAACTTCACTTTTTGTATTTCCAATTTGAGGAAAAGAAAACACAAAATAAATTGTTATTTTTATCTTTACTTTTGCAATGAATGTGTTTGTACTCTACTCATGAACTGTGTGCTGTCTCTAGTTCCTTAGGCGCCTCGTGGCTACAATATTTATATCAATATCAATGTCAAGCTCATACACTTGGCTTCCACTGCTTCCCAATTCAAGGTCTAACATGTAATGCATTATATAATACTTCACTGTGAAATAGCGACGGTGAAGAACCAAAATAACTCATATCCAATGTTTGCTAGGATTAAAATGAGCTATGTCAAAAAAAACCAGTTAAATAAGATACATATGCTTACAATTGATGCTAACGAGTTTGGAAAACGTGCAAAATGTCTTTTTAATGTTTTAAAAAGGATCAAAATATTATATTTACATGTTTTTGAAAAGTGCAAAATACATTATATTTACATTTTTTTGGAATGTGCAAAAATTCTATTTACATGTTTTTGAAATGTGCAACAATTCTATTTACATGTTTTTTAAATGTGCAAAAATTCTATTTACATGTTTTTAAAATGTGCAAAAATTCTACTAACATGTTTTTGAAATGTGCAAAAATTCTATTTACATGTTTTTGAAATGTCCAAAGAAATGTATATGCATGTTTTTGAAAAATGCACAAGGGTCTATTTACATTCTTTCATGGAGATGTTATTTTAAAATTTTTGCTTAGATAGTGCTTTTTGTTTTAAACTGAAAATGGATATGGGTCATTTTGGTTCTTCACAGACGTAATGTAACTTTATGCACATACCAAATTGAAGGTCAACTACTACAGTAAATTTGCAAAGTCTGTGTTTCAGTTTTGTAGCAAACTAAGCGAACTATGTACGTAGCCGCTTGGCGGCGCAGTGCCGACGGGCACCTACAGTTAGCTCCAGTTAAAATTGACTAAATCAGGTGTTAAATACAACTATTCGAGTTAAATTTTTTCATTAACCAGTAGGCCCCAATCAAACCTACAAGTTGGTCATCACCATTAGGTTTAATTTTTCATCATTTGGTAGTAATTGTGATTTGTGTATACACGTGCTCGCCTTTCAACAGAAACACAAGACCGTTTTCTCTCGACTGTCTGGTAAGTGTATATCTTACAATACATGTACCTATGGAAAACAATTCCAGCCGTCAACAGTCAGTGTGAGTTGAACTTAGTGTGTGTGGGTGCCACAAAACTGTGTAGGTACATACCTACTCTACTGTTACCACAATGCAATTTAAACCAACATTATTTTGGAAATATTATGGCATTTACATAAGAATAAGACGAGGAAGGAAGTCCCGAGGTGGAAAACGTAAAGTAAAATATACAAAACCTCATGTTACTCAAAATTATTCCAAAGCAAAATCTACCATAATTAATTACTGCCTCCCTCGAATTTTATATGATAATGTGACATCGCTTAATGATGAAAAATTAGAAAAACTTGAAACCCTGGCCTTGAATTTTGACATTTTGATGTTTACTGAAACCTGGGGTTGTAGTTCAAAAAATATTGAAATCAAGGATTTTGTATTATATGAAAATCAAAGAGCTGATAGACAAGGAGGTGGTACTGCGATCTATGTCAAAAATACCATGCAGTCAACAAGATTCAATAATTTTATCCACCATAACTCAACAGAATTTGAAATCACCTGTGTTGTGAGTAGGCCAAATTATATGCCAAAAAGTGTATCAGTTATTATAATCATTTGTGTGTACATCCCTCCCCAATCTACTACTACTGTACAGAATAAATTGCAAAACGCACTTATTGATATTAATGACAAAGCTAAAACAAAATATGTATCAGCAGGAATAGTGATAGCAGGTGACTTCAATCACTGGACGTATGCCAATAATCTAGTCCGAAGTACCGACATGAAGCAAATAATAAAATTTCCGACCTTTTTCTCCCCAAATTGTGTAAACAGTGCTCCAATTGATTTGGTATTTACGAATTTGGTTAAATTTTACACATCACCAGCTCAACTCCCACCGCTGAAAGAATCTACTTCTGGTCATTACTGCATTGATCTTATCCCATCTCAACTACTAAATAAGTTACAATCAAAACTGATCAAAAAGCAAATAAGAAAATTCACTGATGAAAATAAAAATCAATTTGCTCAGCTCATCAAGGACACCGATTGGACAGAATTTTACTCATGTAATGATGTTAACCAAATGGCAACAATTTTAGACGAAGTCCTATTTGATTCTTTTAATCATGCCTTTCCTGTGCATGAAAAACTTATAAAGCTTTCTGATCCCACTTGGATAAACTCGGAAATTAAACAACTCTCACAAAAATTACTAAATGCAAAAGCAAACAAACAAAATTATAAAGAAACTGAAAAGGAGCTCACTGTAAAAATCAAAATTGCCAAATTAGACTATAACTGTGAACTGCAAAAACAAATTTTAAATGGAAATAGTAAAGACTTCCACAACATAATAAGGAAAATTTGTGAGCATTCAAAGAAAACATCCGTCATAACTTAACTACAACTACTCCTAAATACAAAGGACACAGTTGGAACACTAAATTTAATAAATAATCATTTCTCAAAAATAAATCAATCTTACAAACCATTACTAAAAAGAGAACAAACAATAGCGAATGAAATGTGCTTAAGTATTAATGAATTTACCTTACTAAAAACATTGGACAAACTGAATGTGTCCAAATCGAATGTTCCTAAACGTACCCCAACTAATATTTTACATGAATTTGGATTTGGATTTACTACTGAACTATGTCACTTAATTAACTTTTCGTTCAAAAATTACCTCATGCCTAACCCATGGAAAATTGGATACATCACCCCAATACCCAAGGATATCTCCAATCTATGCGTTGATAACTTACGGCCTCTCTCTCAGACTAACGTATTTGGAAAAATCCAAGAACAGTTTATGTTTGAAAAAGTTTATAAAAAGGTTATTAAGCAAATTAGCATAAATCAGTATGGTTCACTCAAAGGTTCTTCAACAGCCCACTACTTAGTAAGTTTAAATGATTTTATTCTCAAGTCAATGGACTCTCCAAAAACTTATGTCATTGTAGTATTACTTGACTTATCTAAAGCCTTTGACTTAGTTGACCATTCCATTCTAATCAGTGAATTAATTTCAATTGGTGTGGACATGTGTGATGTGAAATGGATTGAGGATTTTTTATGCAATAGAACCCAATGTGTAAGAGAAAACGAAACTTTGTCTGACTTTTGTAATATAAATAACGGAACGCCTCAGGGCACCAAGCTAGCACCATTGTTATTTGTTATTTTAATAAACAAGATACTCACCAAATTTGAAAATTGCCACCAAAGTATAAAAGATAAACTAAAGACTCTCCTCAATGGATTCGTTGATGACTTAACATTAGCTGAATGTGTAAAGTATGGTGATATCCCTCATATGCAGGACTATCTAAATGATATTAGTAAATGGGCAACTGAGTTGAAAATGAAACTGAATCCCACCAAATGTTGCGTCATGATAATTGATTATACCAAAGACAAGAAATACAGCAATATAGAACTGAAAATAGATAATAAACTAGTCCCAGTCGTTAATTGTACAAAGTTACTAGGTTTTCAAATCAATGACAAATTAAAATGGAATGATCACATTAATCATATTGTTAAGAAAGCGTCAAAAAAATATTTATGTTAAGGAAACTCAAGCATTGTGGGTTTAGTAAAAGTCAACTGACAAATGTGTACAAAATTTACATAAGAAGTAACCTTGAATATGCATCAGTTGTATGGAGCCAAGCAATACCTCAAAATCTTAAAAAAAACTAACTGCTATTGAGAAACGATGTTTGTCAATAATAGAATGCACTTATGTGAGTGACTCAAATTATAATGTTATAGCAAAAAAATTAGGTCTAATTAATATTCAGGAAAGATATAAAATGCTGTTAAAAAATTTTGGCAAAAAGTTAGATAAATCAAAACGGTTTGGGAATTGGCTAAGTCAGTATGCTAGAATTAATACTCGCCCAAACCGATCAAACAACAAGTTCCGAATTATTAAATGTAAAACTGAAAGGTACAGAAAATCGACAATTCCAACAATAATTAGAAATGAGGCCCATGGAAGTTAGCTTTATTAGTACTATAATAATTATAGGGTAGAATATTATGAATTGTAGGTGTTGAATCTCTCTAGTTAAGTATATACTGTTAGCATCAGATTGAAAGTGTATTCTATTTGTAAACCCTGTTCTCCACTGCGCATGTTATATGCTGCCTGGGCTTCTTGATCTTTCTTAACTAAATTGTCTGTATGTGATAATAATAGTTTTTCAAAGTAAAATTAAGCAAACTACTCTATCATTACATGTACTATTTTCGGGAATGATTTAGCATTACTTGTGTCATGTTCCGTGTATGTACTTGATGTAATCAATATGATCAATGAACAAAGAAATAAAACCCTGCATAATAATAATAATATAGATAATAATGGCTTGGGAAAGCTACATCTATAGGATTAACAAACCGTACTTCGTGGGATAGTGAACCCCTTCCACTACTCAAATTCTGACCTCCCAGACCTGTCCACTATTACAGGTCCGTCTACTGCCACATAATTGTGTGTAAAATAGACTTGACCAATATTCAAATTGCGACCTTCTAGAACAGTCAACTATTACAGACCCGTCTACTATTACAGAAAATACGGTACTTACGGTTCAAGTTTGGAGGTACCATATACATAAATCGCTTACGACTCTAACGTAACTAAAGGCAGATTTTGACCTTGAATTCTAAATAGGACCAGTAAAATTATCTTGAGCAAGGAATTATTAAGCTCATCTCTCCATATCAGTGATATGGAAGCCAGAACCTGTTTCTCCAGCTAGATTTAGCTATATGAGTTCTTTCAAGTTGCAGAATAGTTATGTGTAACTATAGATATGTAGACACGCATCTCTTATGAAGAATACAAATGACTCATATACCCATTTTGAGGTAAAACAAAATGTTTTATCTGCACATGAACTAGAAAATTATGAACCTAGAAGAATATTCAGTAAATAGAACATTTTGGCAAGTTTCAAAACAATAAAAATATAGAGCATCATGTTTATAAAATATATTTTGCACTTTTTGAAAACATGAAAATAAACAATTTGCAATTTCAGGAAACATGTAAATAAAACATTTTGCACTTTGAGAAATCACGCAAACAAAACAATTTGCCATTGCAGAAAACTTGTGAAAAAAAACATTTTGCAATTTTTAAAAACATGAAAATAAACAATTTGCAATTTTAGGAAACATGTAAATAAAACATTTTGCACTTTAAGAAAACACACAAAGAAAACAATTTGCAATTTTGGAAAACTTGTATAAAAAACATTTTGCACTTTTCGAAAACACATAAATAAAACAATTTGCAATTTTGAAAAACGTAAATAAAAAATTTTGCAATTTTTGGAAACATGTAAATAAAACATTTTGCAATTTTCGAAAATACTTAAATAATACAATTCGCAATTTTGAAAAACGTAAATAAAACAATTTGCAATTTTGGGAAACATGTAAATGAAACATTTTGCACTTTTCGAAAACACCTAAATAAAACATTTTTCAATTTTGGGAAACATGTAAATGAAACATTTTGCACTTTAAGAAAACAAGCAAATACAAGAACTGGCAATTTTGGAAAACGTAAATAAAACATTTTGCAATTTTGGGAAACATGTAAATGAATCATTTTGGCTTATTTTATAATACATGCAAGTACATAAAACATTTTCTACTTTACGAAACATGTAAATAAAACACTTTTAAAAAAAATTTAAAAAGAACATTTTGCACTTTAAAAAACCCTGAATTAACATTGTAAGCACCTAGTTAGCTCATTCAGTGATATCATTATGACACATATCCCATTTTAATTTTGTCTTAAATTGGACGAAGGTCATTTTAATTCTCCACTCACGGTATGAGAGTATGAGATTCCAGCATTTAAACTTCAAAACTCCCAACGATTCCATATTGTGTATAAATTATTTTATGTTGCATCTCTTATTTGCTAAATTAAATTTATGAATTTTTTTCACTATTATTTTAAATGGCTCGTCTGCAATTTTGCAATCCTACTGTAGAATACAGTTGTCTAGAAAAATAATCATATAACGACGACAATAAAACTATAAAGTTATACATATATCTATAACATCCTCAGTTGCCTACACTATATCCTTAATTATGATGCATCTCACATTCTAACTTGAACATATGACATGAACTTACCACTATCTTATTACTATAATACTACATATCAGAAAGTAAATTGGATTAAGCTACGGTGATAGCATTCATGCCACTGTACGTAATTGTAACCCTTAATCAAAATAACCATTGTAAAATAATAGCAATACAATTCCATGCTTCTTTTTCTATATAAATTTCAGTACGTATCTAAAGACATATAGCACACTAACTAGAATTTATTTAATGGTTTCATTACAATATATAATTCACGTCAATTTACCATATCAACCAGTATACGGATTATTTAGCTCAATATTTTTAATTACTGTTTTATAAATGTACCGTAGCTATTTTGTTAGTGATCAGCAGGCCTTCGTTACACTTTTAGAACGCAGGGCATCTGTAAGCATCTGACATCTGATATTTTATTATATTATACAACACGGTTGAGTGAATGAATTTTATATCCTTTAAAATTACATGCTAGAGCGCGGGCCCTTCGTACATCATAGGTGTTAAAAAAGTTTTGTTGGGTTTTAATGGAACTCGGCTTCTTTCCCTTAGAAGATAAAGGATATTATAAATAGTGAGCTATAACTACCAGGCCAGGACCGGACAAAATGATTGCGTTTAGGTGGCAATTTGTTTTCATACAAAACAAAACCCACCATTTTCATTTGAATAAACGTTTTCTTTGGTTGGCCAAAATCATGTATTTACATGTTTTTTTTAAATAGGTTAAAATGTTCTTTTTTGCTTGATTCAATAAAGTGCAAAAGGTTCTATTTACTTGGTTCTGAGAAGTGCAGAATTTTCTATTTCGCATGTTTTTTGAAAAGTGTGATTTTTTTTATTTGCATGTTTTCAAAATTTGCAAAAGTTTTTATTCGTATGTTTTCAAAATTTGCAAAATGTTTTATTTTCATGTTTTTAAAATAAGCAAAATGTTTTATTTCCATGTTTTTAAAATGAGCAGGATGTTCTAATTTAACATTTTTTTTGAAAAGTGTGAAATGTTTTATTTTTGCATGTTTTAGAAATTTGGAAAAATATTTAATTTGCGTGTTTTTGAAATAAGGTTAAAACATGTATGTGGTTTTAACATACATAATTTTGAAAATTGCAATATTTTCTGTATAAATGTTTCTTTTTTAAACTTCAGGCAATGAGGGCTGCCAGCGCTACGCTGGCCGCATTACCCGGCCCTGATAACTTCTGTAAGCACCAACTTAATACTAATACTAAAGCTCAAACTTAACCAAATCCAAATCCAACCCTCGCCTAAGATTTAAACCCCCGCTTACTAATACAGACCCGCCTATAATTATTAGTTAGTGAAATAAACTCACAATAATAATAATTACAAGCTAGCGTAGGAAAACTAAAGCACTCGCAATATTCTTAGCAATAAAATCCAACAACAAGGGAGTCGACTCTCTTTCGAGTGTCCTAAATGTCCCAGACTTGACCGCGACAACTCTCAAAGATCTAACAAGCCTTCCGAAAAATTTGAATTCCTTCAAAGATAGACTCCCGCCTACTCCTCCCAGCAAAAATAACATTTGCATCTTGATGATTTTGATCTTCTCCGGGATCTTGAATGCAGAGTTGTAGAGACCCACATAGATGAGTAGTGTCTGAAAGGAGATGCCAAATGCAAAGCCGCTCGCAATGAATTCCAGCGAGAAGCATTTGATCAAGTACGTCACACAAATGATTGACAGGATTAGAATGACATTTTTGAGTGCAAATACATTATTTGCATTACTAATGTTGAAGCAGTTGACGGACAATTCTATTTTACGACACATTTTGTACACACGGTACATTTTAAATTTGAATAAGTTTCTTGTTATTTTTGTTGGGCTGGTTGTTTTTGTTGACAGTGGGATTGTGTCCAGGAGGTTCATGACACTTCCAACGTCATCTTTTAGTTTAAGGAAGACGAGCATTTGGAATGCTACTACGAATGCCCCCGTCGAGGCCCAGAATATAATCATGGCAAATTCAAATAGGAAAAGGAGGGTGAATGTGAGTGGAGTTTTGTAGTTGGGGCTCAGGCCGTTGTATAGGAGAATGTTGAGTGTTGGATCATAGATGAAGAGAATGACGGGGATCCCGCCGATGGCAATCGAGGAAAAAGGGACGCAGAGAACAATCAGTTCGCCAGGAGAGAAATCACGAAGGGAGCGTGTTCCAGTTTTGACAGTTTTGAGATGAGATTTTGGTTGTCGTTTTTGAACCGTATCTGCATCTGTAAAGTTTATGCAATAAAATTGTAAAAATATTATTGTGTCAGTCCTTTTTATGCAGTTAGATTGAAATATTCTCACAGTGCTTTTTGTACGATTAGAGATGGTCGATAAATGACGTCACGAGTATTTTTGATTATATATGAAGTTCCATTTAGGCTGACGCCCATGATGGAACTGGATATCCCGGGTATAGAGTGCGTATAGATAGCCATTTGAGCTATAATTATGCTTTTGCGACAGGGGGCGGGTTGTAGGGTCCTCAAACTAGGGATATTCAATGACATAATTTATGGCATACCCCTTATAGGGCTGGACGAAAGAATTTCATTTAGGCACCACCGTTATGATTATATTAAAGGTTTTTGGTAAATTAAAGAGTTGTATATTACACGTGTTTTAGAAAAGTTTAAAATGTTCTGATTCTGAAAAATCACAAATTGTTCTGCATTCACATAATTTTGAAAGGTGTTAAATTTTTTATTTGTATGATTTTAAAATGTGTAAAAAACAATATTTGCATTTTTTTGAAAAGTGCAAAATTTTATATATTTACATAATTTTTAAAGGTGTTAAATTTTTTATTTGTATGATTTTAAAATGTGTAAAAAACAATATTTGCATTTTTTTGAAAAGTGCAAAATTTTATATATTTACATAATTTTTAAAGGTGTTAATTTTTTTATTTGTATGATTTTAAAATGTGTAAAAAACAATATTTGCATTTTTTTAAAAAGTGCAAAATTTTATATATTTACATAATTTTTAAAGGTGTTAAATTTTTTATTTGTATGATTTTGAAATGTGCAAAAAACATTATTTGCATTTTTTTGAAAAGTGCAAAATGTTCTATATTTACATAATTTTGAAAGGTGTTACATTTTTTATTTGTATGATTTTAAAATGTGCAAAAAAACATTATTTGCATTTTTTTGAAAAGTGCAAAATGTTCTATATTCACATGATTTTAAAAGGTAGTAAATGTTCTATTTGCTTGCTTTTGAAATGTGCAAACAAAAACTATTTGCATATTTTTTTTTAAATCGAAATTTTCTATGTACGTAATTTTTAAAAGTGCGCAAAATGTTTCATTTCTCTTATATAGAAATTTCAGGCTACCTTCGCTGATGTCTGCACTATTTAGCCTCAGGTACGAAACTTTAATTATTTAGTACACAAATACATTGTATAATAATAAATGTAAATTGTAACGCAGTGAAGAACGATTGAGCGGGGTTCCCTATTACAACGACAACTTATTGGTCTCTAATCATAAATTAGAATATTTGCGGGGAGTGTGGAGCCGGACAGGAGGAGGGTGTACACTGAATTTGTATCAGTTGAAATACATAGCAGTTAATTTACCGTTATAATTAATTAACCCTTACCGTTTTTAGCCGGCCGTTGCTCAAATAGCGTGTTGAAGAGCCCCACAGTCACATCCGGCCACTTAATGAATTGGTAGTAGTGCCAGTAGCAGTTGACGATGGTTCCAAAGCTGTACGTTACCTGAACAGGGATGTGATGTAAAACTAATTGATTCTGGTTTGACAATGTCGACTCTAAAGTCATGAGGATTTCATATATTGCCACACAGACGAGAAGGCTAAAGTTAATGGACCAAATCACCCGTCGACATACTGAGTGATTCTGTTGTGAAAACTTTCCTGTCTTTAAATTCACTTCTATCGGGAAAAAATTTAACTTTGACAGGATTGACCACAATTTGAGGGGTGCTTGGATTTCTTCCTTGGTCAACATTATTAAAATTAGGAAAAAAATTGAAAATTTTACAAAATAGTTTATTTTTTTAAAAAATTTGAAATGTGGATTTTAGATCAAATATATTGAAAATAAAATGTTTTAACACCAAAATATGTTTTACTATTGACTACTTCAGTTTTCTCAGGCAGTCTCATGAATCGAACTCAAGTTGTGAATTTTTTCCGCGTTTCCCTGTTAAGTACCCCGTGCAATTAGGTACCCAATACAAAGGACTAATTTCAGATTTTTGTCCACGTGATAATGATCTCATTCTAATTCTAATTATTAATAAATATTACAATAATTGTAGTAAGGTTCGCTCTAATGGTGATTAGCAGTTTTTGCAGAGTGTATGAGCTAAATATAATTACAGGTATGTACATATAGGTCATAGGTGACTATGATCACTATTAGGGCATAATCAACATTTAGGACGAATACTGCTACAAGAAAAACTCTATATTATTATTCTAATAATTACTTTGTACATACAAGGGAAGACAAATAAATGCGACGAATAACTGAATCAGGTGATAAGTGATTTAATAGTGTGATGATAAGTACATAATACATAATATGTAATAACCTATACCTAGGTATACTGTCATTAGTAATTTGTAAAACTTAGGCTATATAATAGGTTAAATAGTAATTTTGTAACTTTTTTGTTTTGTATCAGCTCCGAAACAAATAATAACCCTCTTTTAGTAGTGATTATGTAAATTTTGTAAATTACACTATAGTTGGGAATCAAGTAATCAAGGAAATATAAAAATACTTAACAAGAGCCGTTTCTGACATTTCCTTAATTGAAATTTTGGTCAGTTAACTTCAATTTAGCTTGCAATTTACTACCAAACAAAAACCATACAATTTACCGCAACTAATTTTTTATGACAGGACAATGGGGAGATGTAATCAAATTATAGTTTAATTAATGCCGTATTTATTACTGTGTATTGCCAGTACAGTAAGTACTAATTACTAATTGTGAGCATTTTTGAAACTATAATTAAAGCAAACATTACTCAACAAAACACATTTCCTTTAGGATTTACATAAGCAACATAATTCCCAAACAAACGTATGGTTGTAGTTATTATCAATAATAATAATAATTATAGTTCCTCCAGTTATACGAAAAAAAAATGAACCGCAATAATTTAGCTATTTTTATCTGAATCAAATTAAATTAAAATGAGCGGACACCGCGGCGGGACTGGGCATTTGTAAAACAAATTAGAATATATAATTATTGCATATTATGTGCACAGTTTGGTCAAATATGTCGTTAATCATCGTCAGAATCATATGCCTTTATCAACATAGTAGCAAGATCTGAGAGTGACCTTTAATGACCTCAAACTTTTAAACACTTTGCAGAATCCGGTCTTCAGGGGTGGACTGGCCATAAGCAATTTGAGGAAATTCCAGATGGGCCCCCAATTCCTAATACATTACGTAAACGGCAGCCTTAGGCCCTTCCGCTCAGCAAGGGCCCCCTGATCGCCAAACCTCGCCATTAAAAATTCCCGGGCCCCAAAACTAGCCACTCCGCCCCTGCCGGTCTTGAATATGTGTAAGCCCATGACCATGAAAACTGTGACAGAGTTCAAACTGTAGTAAAAGTTTCCTACCATGAGCTCGCACAATCAAATTACCACTGGTTTCTCTCCGTTTCCGTCAGACGACTTTTTTATATAGCTTTCTGCGAAAAAAAAAAACAAACGACGCATGTAGATGTCATTGTTACGTACTGTTAATTGTGGGTAGAAATATTTTTATATACAGTTGCACAAAATAAATACCGTCTATATGAAGAACCAAAATGACATGTTTCCAATTTATGCTAGAATTAAAATGAGCTATGTTAAAAAAATACAGTGAATAAGATTTATGCTTACAATGCTAATCACGAGTTTCTAAAATTAGCAAATTGTTCTATTTGTTTTACATGTTTTATACAAAGTAACAATGTCCTATTTACATGTTTTTAAAAAGGTCAAAATGTCCTATTCACATGATTTTTGAAAATTGCAAAATATTCTAATTACATGCTTTTTTAAAAGTGTTGAATGTCCTATTTACATGATTTTTTAAAATTCCAAAATATTCTATTTACATGCTTTTTGAAAAGTGGTAAATGTCCTATTTACATGATTTTTTAAAATTCCAAAATATTCTATTTACACATCGTGGGTGAAGAGTCATTCTGTCGTAAGTCCAGTGCACGGCTAAAATCATTCTGTCGCAAGTCCATACGATTCTTAAAGTCATTCTGTCGCAAGTCCATTCAATTGGTAGCTACTGTCAAGGGTCGCTTCAGTGTTGTCCTATGCATTAGGGGGGGGGGGGCGGTATATTACTGACTGTGATGTACTCATGATGTACACTTAGGGGTCGTCCACAAAAGGCGTAATGTTACTGACTGTGATGTACTCATGATGTACACTTAGGGGTCATCCACAAAAGACGTAATGGTGCTGACTGTGATGTAATCATGACGTACACTTAAGGGTCGTCCACAAAAGACGTAATGTTACTGACTGTAGTGTATGTACTCATAACGCACACTTAGGGGTCGTCCATAAAAGACGTAATAAAAATTCAATTTCCAGAAAATTTTGCACTTTCAAAAAACATGTAAATACAACATTTTGCACTTTTGAGAAACATCTGGATAGATCATTTTACACTTTTGAGAAACATGTAGATAGTACATTTTACACTTTTGAGAAACATGTAGATAGAACATTTTATACTTTTGAGAAACATGTAGATAGAACATTTTATACTTTTGAGAAACATGTAGATAGAACATTTTATACTTTTGAGAAACATGAAGATAGAACATTTTACACTGTTGAGAAACATGTAGATAGAACATTTTACACTTTTGAGAAACCTCAAGATAGAACATTTTACACTTTTGAGAAACATGTAGGTAGAACATTTTACACTTTTGAAAAACATGTAAATAGAACATTTTGCAGTTTTTGGGAATGGAATTTTTATTACGTCTTTTGTGGACGACCCCTAAGTGTACATCATGAGTACATCACAGTCAGTAATATACCGCCCCCCCCCCTAATGCATAGGACAACACTGAAGCGACCCTTGACAGTAGCTACCAATTGAATGGACTTGCGACAGAATGACTTTAAGAATCGTATGGACTTGCGACAGAATGATTTTAGCCGTGCACTGGACTTACGACAGAATGACTCTTCACCCACGACATGCTTTTTGAAAAGTGTTAAATGTCCTATTTACATGATTTTTGAAAATTGCAAAATATTATATTTACCTAATTTTTAAAAAGCGTTCAATATTCTATATACATACTTGTTTTTTGCAAATTGCACAAGGTTCTATTTACTTGCTTTCATGAACATGTTTTTTTTAATGTTTTCTGTAGATATTGAATTTTTTTTGAAACTAAACATGGATATGGGTCATTTTAATTCATCACAGACGATATAATTACAGCTTACTTTCAAAATGTTGCAAATACAATATGTATCCCCGTAGAAATGTTGGAAATATGTACATTCTGCGCTGTACATGTTGTAGGCATTAATTATTATTTTGAGATACTGTTTTTTCCAAAAATGTGAAGAAATATATTATTTTTATTTTCGCAGATTTAGCTTTTATTATTCTTAATTTTAGGCTTCAGTCATACTTAATAAAAGCTGTGAAGCACACTAATTGAATTACGCGTAAACTACCTACAAAATTGTTGACTGCCATCGTTTCTACGTATTAGGTATACAGCTAAATTAATTAATCAATAATGTTATATGGACACGTCTAAAATTGTCTAATTGTCTTTAATTGGTTCATGTGTCATAAATAAATCTAGGTACTTTATTTATTGAATATATTTCAAGTGTATAATGACTGGCCACTTAAGTTTTAAGTGGCAAACGGCGTACGCAGTTAGCTAACCTTAAATATAGCTCCGTATAATTTAATAGTAGCTTTTATCATAATATACTCCACTCCAATTTTAAATACCTACGCTTGTAATTTGAGCTGATTGCTAGCAATTAATCCTTTTAATAGATAAATTGAAAACTAAATACTGTTCTGTTAATTATTAATTTTAGTAGTGTTTATTCTTTCACAATGTAAGATGATTCCAGCAAAGTAAACAAACTAATTTAGCTACGTACGTGCAAAACATTTTAGTACATTTGCGTATTGCACAAAAACAATAACAATACCATTAATACTATAAACTTTAAAAGCACCCTAATATTACACGCTCCTACGAATATACTGCTTTGCTGTTAATTTTTAATATATTTCACTGTTGCTCCGACATCCACAATAAAATCAGTTAACTGGAATTTCAGTTAAAGATTTACCGATAATACAGTTATGATTTTATCAAAGTCACTGTTAAATCTTACTAACCTGCTAATAAAACACTAAACGAAATGTACATGTAGCATTCTATACTTTGTTATCAACTTATTAGATTAATTTTATAATCCAACAGTAACTACGATTAGACATTAGACTGAATTTCGTAGCATATTGTCTGTGTGAAGAACCGAAATGACCCATATCCAGTTGAAGCTACAATCAAAATGAGCTATGTCATAAAAGCAAAATAGGAAACATGCGTAACAAGTTCATTAAGAGTTTTTGAAAAGGTGCAAAATGTTCTAATTCCATGTTTTCAAAAAAGTGCAAAATGTACTATTTACTTGTTTTTGGAAAAGGGGAAAAATTTTTAATTCCATGTTTTTGAAAAGTGCCAAAATTTCTATTTAATTGCTCTCAAGACATATTTCAATATTTTTGTAGATAGTTGATACTGTTTTTAGCTAAAAATGGATATGGGTCATTTTGGTTCTTCACAGACGATATGAGAATCAAATAGATATGATATGTACCTACTACAAATTAGCCAGAAGAAAATTGACTGTTTCGTTGCATATCCCGTCAATCATGGTCAGAATCATGCCTCTATCCACACAGTAACAAGATCTGAGAGTAACTGTCAATGGCTTCAAACTTTTAAGCACCTTGTGCCTTGTAGCACCACACATCTTCAACATTATTCTGGCCTCTCCTCCGTCTTTTTCCACTCATTAATACTTTCCACTCTTCTAAAACTGCTGATGAGCGACTTTGAAATTCCGCCAACAGACTAAATATAATGACAACCATCACAAAGCAGTAGATGCCAAGGAATCCCAAGTAGAAGGCCAAAACTCCACTCATTCGAATCGCACCGTATGTGCACATTACAACCATTACAATAAGTATTAATTTACTAAATGGCAGTAAAATAGAGGAATACATTTCGTTAAAAATTATAAACATCATTTTAATGTCCTTGTACACCCAAATGTTTTTAAAATTTTGTCGCAAAATATTCGATGTCAGTTTTGCTGTTTGTTCACTGCAATTTAAAAATAAAATGTAATTAAACAAATTTAAACAGTGTGACTATATTATCTTGATGAAAACATTTAACTAATTATAAAAATTAGGGAACTCACCTTAGTTCATTTACCACCATTAATGTAGGGCAGGCAAATACTACACCAATAAAAACGAAAGAAAAGGCATGAATATGGTACATAACTTCAATGTATCCAAGAAAAATCAGAAATGGGATTTTTTGAAATAGATTGAGTTCTTTTGGATTTTCCACGAGAGACGACAGATGCTCCGGAGACCCCGGTCTGAAATATAAGCCAATCACCATGAGCATTGTAAAACAGTTCATACAACGGTATGTACCTGCCATTACGAGCTCGCACAACCAGATTATTCTTGGTTTTTTCTCGTTGAACGACTTTAGCATATAGTTTCCTGAAAAAGAACAGATAATACATAACATTTGGATGTCTTCTGCTTACTTAAAGTTAGTTGTAAGTAGAGATGGCTAATTCAAAATTCCCTGCGTTTCATTCCCTCGCGATTCAAAGTTCCCAAGGGAAGGTAATTTTGGCAAAATTCCCAGTTAAATTCCTAGTTTTCAAAATTCCCCTAAATTCCCAAAACTCCCTGGGGAATTTTGGGAATTTTGGGAATTTCCTAATTCAAAGATCCCCTGTTAGAAAATTCCAAGAATATTAAAAATTCTCAAATTTCCTAAAATTCCCTGTTTAAACATTCCATGAACATTGAAAATTCCCAAAGTTCTTAAAATTCCCTGTTTGAAAATTCCCGTAACAGTGAAGATTCCCAAAGTTCCTAAAATTCCCTGTTTAAACATTCCATGAACATTGAAAATTCCCAAAGTTCTTAAAATTCCCTGTTTGAAAATTCCCCGAACATTAAAAATTCCCAAATTCCCAGGGAATTTTGAATGGGCCTACCCTAGTTGTAAGTAAGTAAGTAGGTAAATTTTTAAGACATTTGCATGAAAAATTATAATACAGCTCACTTTCAAACTGTTGAAAGAACAGTGTGCATCCTTGTAGAAAATTCGGAAATTCTTTCCCGTGACACACTGCAACAATTTGCATGATGGATGGGTACAGAAAATACACAGCAAAAAATTGCATGTAAACTTTTTCACCACTCGTCTTGTTTTTGTTCCGAGTCGTTTGGACACAGCGGACAAAGACAAAGGCGGAATACGCCCAAGTTAGAAGGACGTTAAAATACCAGAGGTAGAGACGCCATTTTGTTTTCACATATTCAAGAGCCCCCTGTTTCCTGTTCCAAGTGTAGGGGTGCATTTGGAATACTTGCCCCATTTGGATCCCTTTCCGGATGTAGGAAATCATGATGGGGGTAATGAGCTGACTTGTCGACGTCGACATTGCCACTGCAGTTGTTTTCAATTTATCAACCTGACTGTGGTTTTGCTTCAGTCGAATTTGGCTATTGTGCACCGTTGACTGTGCATGACGTAGACATAATTATTTTGAAGCACCAGAGCCAGACGACGGAATTTCTTTTAGACAACAATTTGTTTTCATACAAAAACCACTATTATTGAATGTTTTCTTTGAAAAATCAAAGTTTTGTATTTAATGTTTTTGAAAAGTGCAAAATATTATATTTGCATGTTTTTACAGTGTACAAAATGTTCTATTTACATGTTTTGAGAAAAGTGGAAAATGTTTTATTTGCATGTTTTTGAAATGTGCAAACAAAAATTATTTGCATGTTTTTGAAAAGTGCAAAATGTTTTATTTAAATCTTTTTGAGAAAGGCGTTAATTATTTTATTTGCATGTTTTTGAAGTGTACAAAACTTGTTATTTTGCAAGTTTTTGAAAGGTCAAAATATTGTTTTTGAAATTGCAAAATGTTTTATTTACATGTTTTTTTGAAAATTCAGGCAGCGGGGGCTGCCTGTGCTGGCCACATTATCCGGCCCTGTGAAGCGCTTCACAACTTCACACAATGCACGTAATTGTATGGTTTGCAAACATGTAAAGAAATTCTCAAGTAACTCTGTTTTGTATTCAGCTTCTTTTTTATTCTACTTGTTCAAGCTCTCGTCTCCCTTCATAACTAATGCTCCAAAGCAAACTAATATAAAAATCAAGCAGACAGGCAGACTGTGTACAAAATTGTTGACTGCCATCGATTTGAAGTATTTCGTGCCAAACATTTAGCACTGCATATGAAACGAGCGGTATATCATTGCTTACAAACTAGATTTTGAAGATTTATCAACTTTGTAAGTGCGCACTTATTCCCCAAAGTACGAGGTACACAGCTAAATTAATTAGTCAATAACGTTATAGACACATCTACAATTGTATAATTGTTTAATGGTTCACAAATAAATCCACTTTAACTATTAAACAAACTTGAAATGAATACTGCTGCGGTAAGTGTCAAACATCGTACACAGTTAACTGACCTTAAAAATAATTCTGTATAATTTAATAGTAGCCTATGTATATTAAATTCTACTCGAATTTTAACTACCCATACTGTCATAATTTTAACAAATTGCTAGCAATGCAATGCATAGCCCACTTAACCCAGAGGAATTGAAAAGCAAATACTGTTCTACTAAAACTTAATTGCAGTGTATTGTTTATTGTTTCATAGCATTTAAAATTATTACAGCAACGTAAACAAACATTTTATTTGTTACGTGCAAAACATTTTCATATATTTGCTAATTGCACCAACACTTACATTATTATGATATAAAGCCAATTACATAGAAGTCTCATAAATCTAATTGGCTGTACGGGATCAACAACTGGTGGTTAATTATCTATAAATTTATTTGTTTTATAACATTAATTTTGTGATCCTAAAACTAAGTGAATTAGAACCTTTTGTAGTTTTTATTTAATTAAGTTTGTAAATTTTGCACATTTCGAGAAAATGTGAACAGAACATATTACCAGATTTCAAAAACTTTCAATTAACATTATACGCATCTATCTCATTTAATATTTTTTTTAATGTGACTGAATAATGATTGAAAGTAGTAGCAGCAGTTGGCAGTAGAAAGATTGAGTAGCGGATCTTTAGAAAAGCATTTTCTTTCGTCGGAAAGATTTCCAACAATAAAACGTCAAATTATGAGAGGACATTGTTGAATTTGGTAGTTTTGTCACATTTCAGGGTTTTTTGTAACTGTTTTTAAAAGACCTATCGTACGTATAATAAATCTAAATGTAGAAGCCGCATCCTAAATATATTTATTGTATAAGATACGTTTATGGGAGTAGCATTATAACAAATTGACTGTATCATGAGGGATTTGGTCTTCTAAAAGTTCTTAATTGTAGTAAAGTTTATATCGTCTGTGAAGAACCAAAATGACCCATATCCATTTTTAGTTTCAAACAAAATGCACTATCTATATAGACAAAATTAAAATAACATGTTCATGCGAGCATGTAAATAGAACCTTGTGATTTTATCGAAAACTTGTGAATTGAATATTGAGAACTTTTCAAAAACCATGTAAATAAAATATATTGCTCTTTTCAAAATCATGTAAATACGATATTTTACACGTTTCGAAAAGCATGTAAATAAAATATTTTACACTTTCAAAAAACATGTAATTAGGACATTTTACTGTTTTAAAAAACAATTAAATAGAACATTTTGACCTTTTCAAAAATATGTAAATTGAACATTTTGACATTTTTAAAATCATGTAAACAGAATAATTTGCTCATTTTAGAAACTCGTAATTAGCATTGTAAGCATGTAATTTATTAGCTTTATTTTGTTGACATAATTCATTTTAATTCTAGCACAAATTGGAAATAGGTCATTTTGCTTCTTCATTGACAATATGCGTGTAATAGTTAATCAATTTTTTTTAAATACTTTTTTAATACTACATAATAAAATTATTATTGTGACATCAATTAACTATCCGGACGTCACCAATAGTCCCGCCACATTTCTTGCTATAAAATCTACAAACATAAGCGTAGACTCCCGCTCCAGCGTCCGAAAACTCCCAGACTTGATCCCAACATCCCTCACAGATCCAATCAGTCTAATCAAAACGTTTTGTTCCTTCCTACTCGGCAGTCGCTTGCACACAAAGATCATCTCCTTCTTCAAAACTTTTAATTTCTGCGGAATTTTAAATGCCTTGTCATACATTGCCACATAGGCAATGAACTCATCAACTGCAATGGCAACTGCAAAGCTGCCAGCAATCAGGTCCAGTGTGAGATACTTAATTGAGTACACAGTACAAACCAAGATGCAGGTAATAATTGCTTGTTTCATTGTAAATACAATATTTGAGCTCCCCAAATTAAAACAATTCACAGACAACTCGATTTTTCTACAGGCTTTGTAGGCTTCTAGCAGATCTTTGGACCCTGTTGTAACTGTCTTGACTTTCTTGAAGAGCTTTTCCGCATGGCCATGGTGATGGGGTGGCTGAATACTGAGCAGGACCTCGTCAATTCTTGAATCAATCTTCATGAAAAACATAATTTGGTAGACGCACGTAAAGACCGCAGTAGATGCCCAGAATAGAAGTATCCCAATTTCAACCAGGAACAGGAACGAAAATGTCAGAACATTTTTGTAGGATTCGTCAAGAAATGAGTAGAGGAGGATGTTAAGCGTCGGATCGTAGACGAACAGAATTAGGGGAAGAAATGCAGTGGACAGGGCCATGAACGGGAGGGTGAGTACTGCAATTTCCGTTCCGGAAAATTGACGGATGCTTCGTTTTACGATTTTTTTGGATTTTTTATCAGAATTAGATTTTGTTACTTTTCCTGAGGTTTCTGCAATAGAACAGTAGAGTTAAAAATTTAAGTCGAATATAGAAAATGCAAAGGAGTTTTACAGGCAATGATCAAAAATAGTGGGGAAATAATTTGAATTAAATTACCATTTTGCTCAAAGAACTGATTAAAAATCCCAACAGTCACCACCGGCCATCGGAAAAACAATAAATAGTGCCAATAGGTGTTGACAATGATAGCCACACAGAAAACAGCCTGAATGGGAAGATGCCGTCGGACGAAGTGCTCCGGGTAGATGAGTGACTGCATCGTCCTGCAAACTTGATATTGAGCCCCACAAATAGTGAGACAAAAATATATAATCCAAATAAGTCGTCGATATTTTGAATTTCGGCCTAGCGAAATTGTTCCTTCAGTCAGATTAACATCAAATGGGAAAATTCTCAGTTTTGCAAGGACGGAATAGAGCTTTAGTGTTGTTTCACATTCTTCTTTGGTCAGCATTTTGAACTGTGATTTCTGTGTATCTTTTTTCTACTGATGTATACACTGCTTATAATAAATTCAGAAAATATTTTGTTGTTGTATAGTTATGTTGTATTTGCTTCTGAACACTGATGATATTTTGTAGTAGTGCGAGCTAGGTCAAACGTCTTATACTGAGCTTCAATATTTTACTGATTATCTTGTCTGCCAATATTTATTTCCAGACTCCAGTTCCACTAGTCATATATAATCACTATCATATTTTACTTGCCAACAAAAGTAATTTACGTCGTATTCCATTATTCAAGCACTGCTATTTAATAATATAAGTAGTCCACGTGCCTATGATCCTTACTTTGGCTGAAACTATTTTGGTCGAAAATTACATACCCACATATGAATATTGATTGATAATCATATCTTTTTCTAAGCAATCAAGCAACAACCAAATCCCACGTGCAAATAAGGGTGGTCCGCAGTCCAGTAGTTTTGTGTTGAGTTGGCACTCATTGAATGCAATTATATGATATATGATTGTATGATTCGCTATTTCTGCTTACGATTGCGATATCGTCTATGAAGAACCAAAATGACCCATTTCCAATTTATGAATTTTTGCTAGAATGAATATGAGCTATGTCAAAAAATAGAGAAAATAAGATAAATGCTTACAATGCTAATTACGATTTTCTAAAATGAGCAAATTGTTCTACATACTTACATGTTTGTAAAAAGGTAGCAATGTCCTATTTACATATGTTTGGAAAGTGGAAAATATTCAAGTTAAGTGTTTTTTAAAATTGTAAAATATTCCATTTACATGTTTTTTATAAGTGTGAAATGTCCTATTTACATATGTTTTTCATAAGTGTAAAATGTCATATTTACATGTTTTTCATAAGTGTAAAATGTCCTATTTACATATGTTTTTCATAAGTGTAAAATGTCATATTTACATGTTTTTTATAAGTGTAAAATGTCCTATTTACATGCTTTTCATAAGTGTAAAATGTCCTATTTACATGCTTTTCAAAAGTGCACAAGGTTCTATTTACATGTTTTTATGAACACATGCAATTTTAACATTTTATGTAGATACTACATTTTGTTTGAAATTAAAAATGGACTTGGGTAATTTTGGTTTTTCACAGACCAAAATTTGTTGGTCCTTTATCATATTTATGGGCAGCAATTTTGGAAACATTAGGTTTATTATATTGTTGTGACGACGTTCTTAGTACTCACGCATCTTGTCTCTTTGTTTTGCGTAGATTATATTTTTATTATCTGATCCAGAATCATACAAGCTAGCGTATAAAGGATTTGGCATGATGATCAAATTATCCTTCATTTCTTTGTAGTACCCTATACGTGTCACCTCTCAGGACGGGCGTGTAGTAACCCTTCATTATCATTGAATTCGCATAGCTATATTATTAATTTGTGGCTAAACTTTAATTATGCAATTATGTACTGTGCCTATAAGGTAAGCTTATGAATTGTCAGTGCTTATTGAGGTATGAATATATTTATACTGTTATATTGTTATACTGTGGAACCTTCAAGATGTAATTATATTTCGTGAGTGAAGAATCAGAATGACCCATTTCCAATTTATTTAAGCAACAACTAAAACGAGGTATTTCAAAAATATTACTAAATGTAAATTTATTACGTAAAATGCTTATTACGAATTTTTAGATAAGATATTTTTTTAAATACTTTTTTATGAAATGTACTAAATGCTTTATATTTACATATATGTTTTTGAGAAGAGCAAAGTGACCTATTCAGTACTATATACATGTTTTTCAAAAATGTAAAATGTTTTATTTTCATATTTTGAAAATTGCAAAATATTATTTCCATTTTGCTGACATAGTTTTAGAATCAAGATACATAATATATTAATGTTTTTTAGTTTTTTTGTAGACTTTATGTCTTTGTTAGGCAGAAACGGATACATCGGTCATTTTGTTTGAGTCTTCACTATATGATTTTTTTGATACATACTTCGCCACGTCCGACGAGCGCTAGGCTAGAAAAAGTATACAATTTTGGTCATAATGATACATTAGATGAAAATATTCGACAGAAACAACGAAATACGTAAATAGAATGGACACTTAATATATGCAAGGTGGTCACTGTTGACTGTCACTATATCAGCATTAACCAACTTGTGTATATAAAGCTGTTATGGTTGTAAAATTAAGCCCATTAGAATTGTGAAAAACACATACACCTGAAGAATTAAACCCGGAAGGAAAGCGACAAATTTTATTTATAACTTAGCATGTCACTTTATTTGTATAGACTTCGATTTAAAATAATCAATAAAATTCCACCATATTCTTTTAGTTATGACGTTCAATTTCCAGTTCAGATCATGTCACAAAAATTAAATTACTTTGTAGCTATGTATATACTTTAAATATTTCAATATAATTTTTGTAAATCACTCTTCTTTGCATAGTATCTCTAATTATTATTGTATAACTGGTTGGTGCTTATGTATCTATAGGTGTACGGATTGACAGTTGGCATTAGAAAAACTTAATTAGAAAATTCATTAAATTATCATAATACGTAAACCAAGAAAATCTAACCGCAGGTAGATAATTGTTTCTTGTTTCTTTCGCCTTTTACCACTTGAACGGATCGGCTGTCTGTAAATACAATTTATTTTACGTGAGTTACATAAACTTGTCATTGGTTAGGAATACACACTTACTAGTTAGATAAGTAGAATATTTATAATATTTACGTTAAGTTGTAACGATTAAAACAAAAAATAAAACAATCTAATAATGATGTGTACCTGAGCCATTTTAATTTCCTCCTTTGTCATTCGTCCGTTGTATGTTTCAATCTTGATGTCATTTTGAACGTTATTACTCGTGCATACTGCTTTAACATGCAAAATCCCTTCATCGTCAATAGTCATGGTACAGTCTATTTTTTGTTGACCCGCAGGTGCTGGTGGGATGTTATTAAGGATAAAATTTCCAAGATTATTATTTTCAATGGCTACAGCCTTTTCCCCTTCATAAATGCGACACTTAACGCTTGACTGGTCATTGACTGTTGTACTAAATTGTTTTTTGTGACTGCATGGCACAGGAGTGTGCTTCGGAATAATAACACTCATGCCCCCACCAAGAATTTGAGTTCCTAGAGAATGTGGAGTGACATCGGCTAGTGCAACCGAATCTCGTAGACTAGTGGCTTGTTCTCCATGAATAAGGGCTGCTTGAATGGCTGCTCCCCTTGCAACAGCCTCATCAGGATTTATTTTCCCATTTAATTCTTTTTTATTGTCAAAAAACTGTTTCAAAAGCTCTTGCACTTTTGGGATTCGTGTCGAACCTCCAACGAGGACAATGTCATCGATTTCCGTCTTTTCTAACTTTGCATCATCTAACGCTTCTTGAACTACATCCATGCATTTTTTAAAGAGGTCCATATTTAATTCTTCAAATTCCTCCCTCGTCAAGGTTTCTTCTAAATTAAAGTCCCCATCAATCGAGTCCATGGCAATGATCGTGGCAAGAGTATCGGATAAGTTTCGCTTAGCTGCTTCGCAACGATCTCGCAATCGTCGAAGTCTTCCTGATGCTTTTGACTTCTCTTCACTCACAGTCGAGTCCCTTCCACGAGCTAAGTCTCTGTCGAATTTAGTTTTGACACGCTCGATAATGTGATTGACAATATGGTTGTCAAAATCTTCCCCTCCTAAATGTGTATCTCCGCCTGTTGATTTCACAACAATATCTTTCCCTTTGATTTCCAGAACTGCCACGTCAAAAGTTCCACCGCCCAAGTCAAAAATAAGAACATTTCTTTTCAGCTCATCCGTTCTGTGTAATTTATAAGCAATTGCAGCTGCTGTGGGCTCGTTCAGAATCTTCACTTTTAATCCAGCAATTTCAGCCGCATCTCGGGTGGCCTGCCTCTGAGCATCATTAAAATAAGCCGGGACTGTCACGACAGCTTCCTTTACTTCTTTATTCAAATAGGATTCAGCCATCGTCTTAATTTTAATGAGGACCTTTGCGGAAATTTCTTCAGGTCGGAGCTGCTTGTCCCAGACTTGAATTTTGGGTTTATCATTATCATCAATGACAGAAAATGGCCAAAGTTTAATATCTTCCTGGACAATGGGGTCACTGAAGGAGCGGCCAATGAGTCTTTTTGCATCAAAAATGGTATGTTGTGGCTTAAGAAACGCTTGATCTTTAGCACTGTTCCCCACGTCAATTGTATGGTCCCGGTTAAAGGAAACATAACTTGGGATGGTGGTTCCATCAGACACGTCTCTATTAGGTATTATTTGGACTTCTCCATTAATGTACACTCCAACACAAGAGTAGGTTGTTCCAAGATCAATTCCAATGGCTGGGTTCTCCACAGGATATTTGAGTGTATTGTCCTCGGAAAATTTTTGATAGACAACTGCCATTGCTTCTCTCAGTTGGGCATCTTGATCTTGGGTAAGATTGATATTCTCACATTTGCTAATGGACAGGTCAATAACTTGAGTATTTATCCTTGAGAGCTCCTCAGGTTCGAACCAAAGTTTAGCCTGGACGCGCTTGTTCATCTCTTCATTATAATGCTGTCTTGCTTTAATTAAAGCAGACGTGACAGCTGCTGCATCCTGTGCTATTCTACTTCGAAAGATAGCCATGTAATCTTTGAACTGATCTTCCATGTACATTTTCAAGTCGTCAACTAATTCAAGTGTGAATTCTTTTGATGTATTTTTTGATTTAAGTTGAGCCTGTAATTTTTTTTCGCATGATTCAACTAAAACTCTGTTTTTACGTTCAAACTCATCTTCAGTTTTTTCCGTCTCTGCCAAACTTTTTACAGATCGTTTGTAATTTTCTTTAACTAATCCCAACTGCTGTCGTTGTTCATCTTGAAAATGACGGAGACGCTCATTATTAATGCCCTGAAATTTTTCATAATTGTGTTGAATGCTTTCATTTAATTCCAGGAAATCATTTTCTTCCTGATCTTGCAAGCGGGTGCCTTGATGCTTTTTATATTGATCCTGGAGAATTACAACAGCTTCCGCACTTTTGAGTTTGTGCTGTTCTTCAAGTAAAGAAGGGCTGATGTAGGTATCGATTGAGTCGAAAAATACATTCATTTGAGTTTCGTAGTTCTTTTTTGCACTTTCTTTAGCTTGGACCAGAGAAATCCCAAACTGCATCTCACATCGGTGATGGTCACCCAATAGTTTTACTTGAGCCTCCAGAATTTCTTTTTGCAGGTCATTCTCATACTTGTAAATGTACTTTTCAGTTTGACTATTTCTTAACTTCTCTAATGTATCTGCGGCTTCTTTCTGATGGATCTGATGACCTTCGGAAAAGACTTGATCGTCTTCTAGCAAAATCTTATTCATTTCCTCCTTGTATTTGTCTACTGCACTCTGAACTGATAATCGGAGGCTCTCGTGTATTGCATTATGCGCAGCGGTCATTTCGTCGTTGAATTTGTTCTTTTGGCTGATAATCTCTTGTAAGAGACGTTCGTGACCTTCTTTGAATAAAAAGGAAGCTGACCATACGAGAGTGAAATTTTCAAGAAGTGGTTGAGCGACGGAGGTGTGCAGGGTTTCAAACTTTTCTCCGAGTACCAACTCCCCATTTAATTTCAAAGTAATACCTTCAACATACTTTTTTGTAGAACTTTCAATGTGTTTATTTAGTCGATTTTGGGACTGTGTGATGCTTTCGTTGTTTTCCTTCTTCAGTTGTTGGAAAAGTGCCTCTATACTCTTAGTGAGGCTCTTTAGATCAGGAATCTGTTGGTCCTTAAATATTCTTGAGCTGGTTTGTATCCCATTGTAACATTGATTTAACTTACTCTGGGCGGCTGTCAACTCTTGATTGTGCTGGGCTTCTAATTTTGCATCATCAGTTTGACCATTTTGGGAACTAACATTTTTTCTCATGTTACTACCATACTGTTTCACGCTTTGTTGCTTCAAACTCTGAATAACACCTTGAATTTTGATTCTGTTTTGAGAAATATTACTTGCAAATTCTTCATATGCATTTTGAATTTGAATTTCTAGCTTACCCACAAAGATTGCCAATTGATCTTTGTTTGAGATTTTCCCAGTATTCTTGAGCAAGTCAACTGGGAATTTTTTTATAAGTTGATGTGTCTTTTCAAAGCTATCTTCATCAAGCTTAATAGCTTCTCTCATTGTTTCACGGTAATAGTTAATTCCATCGAGAATTAAAGTTTCTCCAACTCGATTGGTACGATCTTCGGCAGCGGAGATTTGTTGTTGATACTCATGTAGCTCATTTTGAAGTTTTTTCGTGAGGAGATCATTCCATTTGGGAAAAAGCGGAGATTTTGAATTTACTCTTGCAAATTTTTCTAAGGATTTTCTGGAGATTTTATTATGAACGGCTTGGGCTTGCTCTACTGTTAATGTAGCTCCATTGAATTCTAAATTCATGTCGACAATGTAATCATCCACAATACTTTTCACATTGGCTTCCATGCGTTGCTCAGCAGCTTGCCTATTAGCTTTACTAGTTTCTTGAGCCTGAGTTAAAAGCTGCTTTAGTCGAGTCTCGAGTTCCATTACATCTCCGCTCTTAATCCAATCCACTGTTTTTGAGTAGAAGTTGATCTTTTCCAATTCATTTTTTAACTTATTTGTAGCTTCGGTTGTGTAGACATTATGTTTTGCAATTATTTCTGCATCTTCAAAAAACCCATGGGACTTGATATAGCCACTCATACCCTGTGTATACAAACCCACAGCGTCTTCTTGAGATTTCAAAATCTTGGTTCGAAATTCAGCGTTTCTCGTGCAAATTTCTTTATAAATGTCTTTAATTTCGGATTTTAGCTTGGCCATAATATTTTGAGCAGTTGTCGGACAAGTGATTACTGTTGAGTTTCTTACTTTGTCAAGTGCAGACTGCAAAACACAATCATGAGACGCCTTAAAAGAGTCGTTTTTAATGTTGGAAATACAGATGTCAACCATTTTATTGCGGTAGTAGCTTGAAGCTTCCGCTAATAACTCATCACCTTTCTGGCTTGCTACTGTAACCGAATTGTGACTTTCTTGGAACTTTTGAATTTTTTCTGCTACAATCTGCCTAATAATGTCCTGCTTGAGTTGGTTTGTATAAAAGTTGGATGCAGTGGTACTCAGAAGGTGCTCTATACATTTTTTAACGATGGACTGTTGATGTTTTTCTAATTCTTGGTCAGACACGAGACGTCCTCGAAGGTTTGTGAATAGTTCTTGGACATGTGGAATGACTGTACTTTCTAAAGCCTTTTTGATTTGATTTATTCTTGAATTATTGTCTCTTTCAAAATTTTGAAAAATCTTATTAATCTCTTGAAATAATTTAACTACGCCATCCTTTTCCTCCTGTTCTGAAATAGTTGACTCCCTTTTCACAGCTTTACATGATCGAATGTAGTGCTTCCTAGCATCCGCCTTTTCTTGATTGTGCTGCGTGAGTAACTGAAGTTCAGAAAATGGATCCGGACTTTCTTGAAAGTGAGTTTGCATGCCGTCTGTGTATAATTTTAGAGATGTCTCGAACACATTTGCAATATCGGCTTCAATGTCAATTTTGGTTTGCTTGAAGTTGACAAATAGTTTTGTGAAGCTTTCATCAATAAGAGATTTCAAGTCTTCTTGATACTTGTCAATCCATTTTGAGTTAAGAAGTACTTCCGATTTTCGGAGAATCTCAACAGAATGGGTCAGTTGTTGATCATGGAATTTTTTAAATTCAGCATCTTCTGCATGCAAATCTATTTCACCCATTTTAACTTCGTAGTTTTGTAGTGCTAGTGCAACTGCAGCTGAAGAGTTTTTATGAAATAATACTTTAGCATCTTCAATCTCTTGCTTTGTTTTTTCCCGCTCGGCCTTCAGTTTTTGCACCAGTTCTTGTTTCCCTTGTGAGTACAATGGGTTTCTGTGACAGGCATCATTGAATTCTTGCTCAATTTTTTCAATAATTGGATCAAGGAAATCATAAGCATCAACATCTGTCACGTCTACTTCATTGATACTGGTGTCCTTCTCTACCTCGTATTGCGTAATTCCATTTCGAACCTCTTCCTCAATTTTCTTCTCAGCCTCTCTCATTTTTTTGGAGTTTGCATCACGGAGATCCGCAAACCATTTATTAATTGCATCTGAAAAATCAGTTAAAATCCTATTCTTTGTTTCGTCTTTGAAGGTGAGTTGAGTGGCTATTATTGCTTGTTTAATGAATGTGAGTGCAACACTGTGAGCTTCTTTGTGCTGGGATTCAAGATATGCATCTTCTAGAACATAATGGTCTCCAGTAATGAGTGTCATGCTTTTCTTGTACTGTTTTTTAGCAGCTTTAGTAGCTGTAGATATATCAGCTTGAGTCTTGGATACTTTCTCATTGAAGGAGGTCAACATTTTAACGTAGGCATCGCTAATTTGTGATTGCAGCGAGGTCAAACTTTGCAGCATTATTTCTTTAGGAATGGTTTCTTGAATTTCAGTCAGGATTTTGACTGCGGCCGTATTAGCGACGGCATGTGAAGTATTAAATACATTGACGTCAAGTTCATGTTCATTTTCTTCAGTCATTCTCTTAGTGTAATAACAAAGGGCGTTTGTAGAAAGTTCCTGTGCCCTAGCAAGATGATCTCGGATTGTGGATGCAAAGCTTTTACGAACGATTTTAAGCTTATCATTAATTTGAGCTGCTAACCGATTAAGTGCATTAGTCAACAGTGGAGATCCTGCATGCGTGTGTTCAAACTCTGCTGTGAGCGAGGCTGATATTTTATCGTGGTATTTAGTAAGCTTTTGATCTGAAAGTGTTCGATCTCGTATTTTTAAATTCAATTTTTCAGCATACAGCTGACTTAAGTTAGTAACGACAGTGTAGATAATTTCCTCGGCTTCAGATTTCTTAGCACAGTTCATGCTTTGGAATTCCAGTAATCTTGTGTGCATTAATTCGGAAAGTTTGGCTCTCTCGCTAGTGAAAACATCATCATCCTTTTTGAGTTTAAGTAACGAATTAAATAAGTCCAATGCTGATGTTTGAGCAGATTGAGAGATCTGCTTAAGGACGTCTTCAGATAGGAAAACTTCACCATTGACACTCTTTTCCATACAAGTTCCATACTGAAGTACAGCCATGCTTGAAGCGTTTGAGATATTTTGTTTTTTCCTAGCCATATAATTCAATTTTAGTTTTTCAAACTCTGTCTTAATCTCCGTGCAAAGAAAGTCATCTGCCTCATCAATGATACGTCTACTCCCCATTTTTCGGCATCTTTCGAATACGCGCAGTGCACGTTCTTTTTCTTCCTTCAAAATTTCTAAAAGTTTAGCATCAGAGGCCACCGGGGTGTCTTCCAGTATTTTTTGAACCTTGTCGCTGAAGCCGGTCACACACTTGCTCACCACAGCAGCGTTACAGGCTTTGCACGCAGCGTAGTACATAGATTCGGATGTGAGCATTCTGTCGTCGTTGAACAACTCAACGTACGTCTTGAATAAATTGAAAAGTTCTTTCCCCGTCAGGGTGTTGCCATTAATTGTTTTCAAGGGTAAGTTTCCTCCAAATAGAATATCCTCAATGGCACTCTCAATAGCGCTAGCGAATGTTACACAGCTTCCTATGGATCCGTCGTACTCAGCATTAATGACTTCTGGACCTGGGTGAGGAAGGAGGATGGAGGAGATGTTGTTAAAACATTTTTCTAATTTGTCACGAACCTCAGAGCTTTCCTTTTGGTGACTACTTTTCTTTTGTAATTTATTTTGAATAAATTTCTGTCCACCCTCAGAGCCATATGGGTACTGACTTGGATTTCCCCAGTCACGCAAAAGAAATAAAAGATTTTGAAATGGCTTTTGTTTCCCAGCATTATTTGTGTCTTGCAATGCCATTTCGCCAAAGGATAGAAATTCATCCAAAAGTAGTAAGTCATTCTCGTCAATGTTATGCGTGGTATTGTACACGAGGCATGAGGAGGTGAGTAAACTGAGTCCCATGAGGATTGACCACTCTCGTTTTCCAGTTTCTTCATCAAATACCCCCTGTGTGTCTACCAAAAGTAGGTCAAATCCGGATCCATCAATCTTTGACGTGAGAGTAAACGGTTCGGACCACATCCAAATGCCATCCGTGACACGGTTACTATTCGCCTTCCAGGTGAACCCCACTAAAGGTTCGCTCATCCTGGTCCAGCCCATCCAATCATCCTCCCCATCCCGTATTCCAATAAGGCGACGTAGGACGAAATTCAAAAAGAATGACTTGCCTTTTCTGGTGGGGCCGGTCACTGCCAAAACAACAACAGGGCGATTCCCGGTTTTGTCTAGAATATGTTTCAACTTCTTTTCATTGCATTCAATTTTCAAAGGCTCGCCTGGAGATGGTGCTGTGAATTTCATTATTTGAGTTGGTTCGGGGTCATCTGAGTCGTCCGGAACACCAGTTATAGTCCCGTTAAACGTTGTGATATCATAGCATAAAGCGGTAGGTTCCATTAGTTCTTCGAATTCCTGTTACAAAATAGCGTGGTACTAATAAATAAATACAACAAAGCCGGCCAAAGCCATCATGATAGTTTTTGAGGAAAGTCAAATTTAACTACACAATTCTTATAATATGAAAATTACTGCCCCAGAGTCCCCATAAAAGATTCAATGGAAATCGTATTATTAATAATACGATTTCCTATAAATAATATAATTGCTTACAATTTAGAAATAAAGGTAGGAATTATACTTGATCCTACGGTTCGTATGGAACAGAATGTAATAAATCAATCGGAGGTTGTGCATCAAGAAAAAAAGGGAATCTATGACTATGACCAATGTATGCCCTATACTTCAAACAGAAACAGAAACTGGGACTAACTGAAGTTCAAGTCGTAGGGCTGTATATTAGGGCACGTGAACGGTTTCAAAGTTTTTCCTCAATTTTTTGAAAACCCAGTGTTTCCCTTGCACGTTAATTAAAGACATAGTTATTTCCGTTTTGAGGAAATCAGTTCAAATTCGTGTGTATCATTTATATTGTTCTTACGAAAACACTCAAAAACCAAATTTAAATCAGAAATGCATGTTTTAGGTGGACTTATCCCATTTTGTCAAAAATAATTTAATGGACCTATCCTGTTTTGCCAAAAAATGAAATTTGGGCTATTTTAAAAAATTTGTTTGGTTGAACTTTGACATTTGCAATTGAATACAGTAACGTATCTAGTTGAATAGAACAAATAACACAAATAATCTTATTTATGAAAACAAGTAACTTATCCCGTTTTGCCAAAAAGCTCTTTATATAATCACTAAAGCACTCACAGGTAGGTAGGTAAGTTTTAAGATTTATAATCAAAGAGAAAATATTAAAAATACCTACGTATTCCATTCTGGCAAAGGCGAAAACTCTATTGAGAGGTCACAATTACTCAAACAAATTAAAATGTTAAAAATAGTGAGTATTTGCCCATAAGCCCATAATAAAGGATAACGAGCTTAATGTTTACGATTCTAAAATAATTCGATACCAACTACAACTAGCCAACAGTATACGCCCAGTATATACGGACATTTTTCCTTTATGACATTTTCCTCCCAAAGTATTAAAGCGGAAATTTTCGTCCCAGTATAAAATCACAGCTATCATGAGCTAATAATGTTCCTCACAGAAATTCTCATAGAAAAAAGTTTTCAAAATTCATTTCCATAACCAAAATTTGAATAAAATCCGAAAGCATGCATATTTAACCCTAATCTACTAGAAAATAATTGGTTAGGCCAGCAGTACCAGGCCAGGCTTTCGCCACTTGGGGCTCTGTTTAAAAAAAGTAAGCTTGGGACTTTTAGTGTTACCTATACCGTTGAGTGATAAATAAAGTACAAAATTATAAATGCAGTGTAATGTTGTAATGTAGACTGACGCTTGTACTTGATACTACCTAGTGGTAGTGGCATTATTAAAGACACCCAACGTCTAGACATGAAATACTATAGTAGATATAAGATATAGGTAATTATATAAATTGAAATAGCCATATGCCAAAATTGTTAAATTATACTTTTAAGTGTAAATATCAAGTGTTAAACTAAAACATTTTAAAGCAAAATTTTTGTAGGAGAAGGAATTAGGTTAACTGCCAATTTATTATTGAACCACTTAACCACTTTTAATTTAAAACAAAACTAAATTCTTACTTGAGTTCTTTCCAAGTTACGATTTTCCGTAATACCCAGGTTGGCTCTTATAAATTCAGTTATAAACCTTGATCGATGTTCTGCATCTGTTATTACATCCATCAAAGCTTCATCAATGGAATTATCTCGGATCTTTTCCTCCACAATTTTGTCATTTAACCGATTAGCTAAATTTAAAAAAACAAAATTAACTTATCAACAAATTCGTGAATCAATGCTTAGCATTGTAGACCAATATGCAATGCAAGTTAATACAGGTTCAAATGTACAAATAATTAGCATTACCGTTAGTAAATGTATTAGGACTTCAAAAATTAAAAATAATTGCAAAATTTATAAACTTGCCAATAAATTGTCCTATATATTGTGCTAACAAATTCAAGGTCGTCAAGACCGCAATTACTTGATCAAGCATTTTTAAACCACGACCTTTATAAAAGGTTGCTTGACCTCCACACGTTTTTAGAAAAATTCTGAAACATCATAAGAAAATATAACAATGATTATCAGCGAAAAATAATGCACCATATAGTTAAAATCATTAATTTTGAGAAGGAATGTCACATTCAACACATTAAATACATTAAATTACAATGTCGGGGAGAGAAAGACAACTTTATTAAAATAAACTTGACACTGTCGTCCAACGACGATAGCCCACAGGACTCAGTATACGATGCATAATGTTGCTGCATATAAATTATGTGTATTATTAAAAATATGAATGTAATTTAAAAATTAATATATTAAGAGTATAGATTATTTTTACAATATATGAAAAAAATAAACGTTATTGAACATTCCATTGGAATCTGACTTTTTTTCCTTTGGTTGCTACTGTGTCAGTCATTTTCATGACTATATTAATCTGATCACAGGCTATAAATCAAAACTAAAATAATTCAAGTGAGAAGTATTTATTTAGTTCTAAGTAAAATTTTATACCCTACTCGTTGGTATGTTTGCTAAAGCTATAAGAAATAAGATGTACCTACAGGTTACGTATGTTAGGTAGGTAGGTATCGTATTTTTCTCTAATATTACTCGGTTCTTCAATAGTGAGTGGGTCTCTAATAGTACGCAGGGGGTAGATGCCTGCGATTGAAGAGTGCACGGGCAGCACGGGTCTTCAACGTAGCTTTCCCGCACTCTATTAATTCACGGGTTCTTTAATTCTACGCGGGGGCAAGAACCTCGAGTTTGAATAGTACGGTACATAAGTACCTGTGTACAAATTTACTCTATATAATTAGTTTAAAAAGTGCATCATTTTCTCTTCAGATTTCCCTGTTTCTGTATATCTTGCATAGTGATATGAAGAGTTTAGCAAATACTACTGTTTCTTGATATCCCCCAAATCGGATTATTACAAACTATATTACCGTATTTCTTGTAATAGTACACGGACCTGTATTAGTACACGGGCCTGTAATAGTACACGAGTCTGAGAGCTATGCGTTTGAATAGAACAAGGGGCTATTTAACACACTAATGGCAGTACACAGGTCTGTAATCATACAAAGGCCTGTAATAATACACGGGCCTGGGAGGTCGGAATTTGAATAGTACAACCCGTGTGCTATTACGGGAAATACGGTATATTATTTACTTATAAATTTAAACCCAGGTATGGATATAGCAAGCAAGGCTGGCTTAATAGTTAACATATTATGATACACGATGACTAACTAGGTGCCAACATAGTCTGCCTTTGAGGTAGGTAAGTAGGGCGGTAGGGTAAGTGATGTTCTGCAAATGCAATTATGCAGTTGTCCCTGTTAATTGCACACGTGATGAGTCATGATACCGTTCTTGTGTGGACTGAAGCCAAATTGACAAACGCCAATTACTATTTATTATTATTAACTGCCCACTCCATACCTACAAAACTTGATTGTTTCTTTCTGCGGGTCTTACACAAATACAAATCATGTTCGAGTACCACAGAAGGAAATAAAACGGCACTGATTTGCTGAAACAAACTTTCCTGTGCCTACAACTTCTACCTACGGCAATTTAAGGGGAAGTAGTTGCAAGGGAAATAAATATAAATAATTTATAGCCAATGAATTAATAAATCCCCATGACTAAGAAGTATTGTTTTATTAATTTTTAAATATGTAGTGTGAGCAAAAATCCTATTGTGTCAGCAGTTGTACGCTATTCATTTTTAATTTAAGAATACAGGTTTTAAGTAATGGAACGGCTAGAAATAGTACACACGTATTGGTTCTTTTGCAGACTATATACGGTATACACTAATGATCTGCTACGTACAAGACCATAGTTATACAGTGTGTCCACATAGAATAGGGACGCGGCGCCCGTACGCTCGCGTTGCCCCGACAATACTAGCCAGTGTGCATCCAATTCATGAAATGCGAAACTGTGCTCATGGAAGTTCGCCGCGTGACCCTAGTTGACCCCATACACAAGTAATTTGTTGTTTTGTAGGCAATTTTATGAGGTTTGTGTCCCGCGTTTATTTATTCAAATCGATTGAGAATTCCGCATATACTGGATGTTTTAGTGCAGCAAGTCACGTCGTCTCATTGGATTTCTATAGTAAAACAATAATGTTTCTAGTCATACGTAATGGAATGGATCTGGGAGTGACCAGGCCTTTGACATTTTTTCGCTAACTAGGTCAGAAGTTATGGTGATGTAAATTAAGGAAACCGGGAAGTGTCCCTATTCTATCGGGACAGCTATTTTCAGGTTTTAATTAATAGTATGAGAAATACGTGACCCCTGGAGGTCAACTTAAGTTTACATATACATACTAACTAGTTAACATTTAAAAATAATTATCTCGTCCCAGTAGCCCTGTATGGGGGGAGTTAACTACGAAAAACACTGCGTCCCTATTCTATCGGGACACACTGTAGGCATATTAAGTAATATGTAAAACAAACGCTTTTATACTCATGAATAATTATTTAGAACTATTTTTGATAAAGCTGTCGAAGCTAGACGGCGACGGGTCTCATATACTACCTAACTGATGTAATTCACATGCATGCCAGAATTAGTTTATAATATTAGTCGAAGTTTCTGGTAGGTGAAAAAACGTTATTTATATGACTAACATGGGACATTTCCCAAGTGTAAAATCCGAAATGAAGCAAACGCTATCAGAACATGTACTACGTAGTGGGGTCATTACAACGTATATAATCATATCGGTGCAAATTGCGTTCTGGCGCCAAAAACTAAATTTGTTTTCGAAATTGGTCGAAATAAAAAAACTGAAAAATCACATGGGAAATTCAATAGGAATTTTACCTTACCCAATATATATATATATATAGTACCTTACCACTTTTTCAGTTTTATGATATTTTTCAAAAACTATAGGCATTTTGTTATTTGAACACAAGCCTAAAATTAGCAAGGGGTCGTCCAGTAATGACGTCATCTAAATATTTTCATTTTTAGACCCTATGACGTTGTCATCTGATTTTACCATTGTGTAAATAGCTGTCTTTAACATGTGATTCCATTAATATCCGAAGATTCCCATTGACCCTACCCGTGAGGTCATTCATGGACGATCCCTAATTTATTAAATTTTAAAGTATAAAATCTACAAAAAGAACTTACCTACGTAAGTGACAAGGTTTAGTAAGACAAGTAATATTTAATTTCGACCAATTTCGAAAATTTCAAATTTAGTTTTTGGCGCCAGAACCCAATTTGCACCGATATGATTATATACGTTGTAATGACCCCACCACGTAGTACATGTTCTGATAGCGTTTGCTTCATTTCGGATTTTACACTTGGGAAATGTCCCATGTAAGACTAAATGATTATATGAAGAGTTTTTTGGCAAAACGGGATAAGTCCCTCAAATCAACTTTTACAGGAACAACAATTTTGTTTTTTGAACTTAATTATTTTCCAAATGTATTGTACCTAACGAAGCGTTATTACAAGTAGTTTCGTAATTTTAGACTGAATCTGGAATTTTTTAGAAAATTTTGAAAAATTTCAATTTAATGCACTTATCCCGTTTTACCAAACAAAGAAGATATTTTTTAGAATAACGTTAGTTGAACTTTGTCCTTGACTGTTCAACACAGTTACGTATCTAGTTGAATCGAACAAATAACACAATCTCATTTTTGAAAAAAATGGACCTATCCCGGTTTTCCAAAAAACTCTTCATATAATTAATAATTATAACTAATGTACCAACTTTAAATGAACTGAAATTGATAGATGCTCCGGATAAAGGGAATACAATTTGCAAAACTTAAGGTTCACAATGTTTTTGTTCTAAAAATCACCACACATTTATCATTACGATATTTAAAAATTATCATATCAATTCTTGCTTTTTGAATTTATTATATTATTATGCCCGCTTATTTATATTGCCGTGTAGAGCTATTAATGATGAATCTATTTGTGAAATGAAATAAATCAAAATTAAATACTCTCTAATCTAAAATGAATCAATTGACTACACTGCTACAGATGTTTATACATAGCACTTAAACAGTTTATCGTCTTAGCCTACCTATTTAAAGCAACCAAAATCTAGCAGTTTGTAAATTCCTTTACTTATTGTTAATTTCCTTTGTTAATAATTTCCTGCTATTTTTCCAAAAGCTTTACGACGTACGAGAAATATTTTCTCAAGTCTAATTCATATCTAGGTAGGTATATATTGTTTACTATGTACACTTTCTTTGTAGGTAAGCAAAAAATTAATCTCTTACCAGATTTAACGTTTCCAAAGTCTTTTTTTCTACACACAGCTTAGCTGGGATAGGATAATTTCAAAAGTATGGAATTAAAAGCTGTAATCACACGGAATTTTAGAAACGATGCGTGTTGAAAGTCTGCACTGCACCGGTTTGAATATGAACAGAAGAATAAGCAGCAGTGTAGCATATATCTTCTGTTTTATGTATTATTGTTTGTCCACCTTAAATGAATATGTATATAATTAATAACAATTGGTTTCACACTAAAATATAATTATTGAGTCGACCACTGATAAAATTATTAGACACGTAAATCATTTTTGTCCATTTTGGCGTTGATAACGTTGTTTTAAACTTAAAATAGGAAATGGTACGTTTGAGTTTAGTTTTATATATTTCTAAAGTCAATAATTTCTGCACTCGAATTGTATCAGTGGCAGTGCGGCGAGTGACTCAACAGGATTAGGTACTCACGATAAGGATAGACATGAATCCCAGTTGTACATCAAGCAAGTTAAATGACAATTGGAAAACGATTTTCAAACGATTGAACTGCACCCATAGTAGACTATTGTGATGATATTATACATAATAAAATATTTAAGGTTCACTTACTCTATAGAGGCTTTTGAACACCTAATATAAATTGCACAATATGGACTTTAGAATTGCTTTCATAGAGCCGCATTTATTGCAACGTTCTCAAATCGTATTCTCATGTTGGTTGATGAGCTAATACTTTTAATATCTTGAGTTGTGTAACTGGCTATATCGTTTTTTTATCTTCTGCTTGAGTATTTATCGACGTGGCGCCCGGCCGCTGCCTTTATTATCCAAGTACAAAAGTAAAAAAAATATTCTTTGAACCGAAATAATCTCACTAAAATAAACGATCGGATAGTATGTAGCTGCAACGTGGGCTAGTATTTACTTTGAATTATATAACGGTAACGTTTGATAATAATAACTGTGAGTCATTCCATAGACTTAAATAACCAATACTAACTCCGTTTAATAAACATTGCATATTTAACGGCCGACAAGGTATTGCACTTTTAGATTTCCGTCTTTAATTCTTAGAACCCAAATCAATTACATCATACAAGTACGTATGTCAAAGGCCCTACAAAATATTTATAATTTTATGCATATTGCATTAGATATTAGTCTAGTTAATAGCCAAACACTTGCAATCATTAGTTTTTGCGATCAAGTTCTGACTAGTTTCGATTTCGAAGGGAGCTCCATTTGAAATGCATCGTTGTTCAAGAATGGAGGATTTTTGATTTTCGAAATTCATCACATGAACTGGACTGTTAAACTACAAGTAAAATTTTGACCTTACTGAATTCGTTAAGTGAAAAAAGGTAAGAATGTAGTATAATAATTTGTAGCTATTAAGTAATTATTTTGTTATCCACAATAACGCGTAAATTATTCAACTCTTTTTGTAATTTTTTATGTAATTAGTAATTTTTCACAATTACTTCTGGTACACAGCTGGAGTAGAAGCTACCAATGTATTTATGCAATATAAGAACAAAAAAATATACGTTATTAGCATTTTGGACTTGGAAGAAGTTTTTTATGTCATGAAAAATTGCAAATTTTGATTTTACTAGTAATTTGCGGTTTTAATTTATTTTAGTGACTGCAGCAGTTTTCTCAACACAAAAATTTTGAATGGCGGAGATTCATAATTTTGTCTGTATTAGCTACAATCAAAAACAACGATACCAGGACTGGAAAAAGGGGTTCGACACTACGTTTCAAAAGACTTTGGAGAACCTACTAAATCCTCAAGTTGATCAGACAACGCCCGCAGCCACAGGTACACAAGTACAGTTTTTCGTTGGAATTTGCCTATACCCATACATGTTAAGTACCTACCTAATTGCCTACTTAAGCTCTTTAAAAAGTGTTCCACATTGTAAAAACTTTCCATAAGGCTATATAAGCGTACAAATATTGTAATTTAACTAATTCAGAATACTAGCCTCAAAATTTCAAGCTTATTGCTAGACATATAAAGCGAGAGTGTGCAGTTGTAGCCTGTGTTCAGTCTAAATGGTAGCCACTGACTGTATATCTAACACAAATGGATGTATAACAAGACTGAATTTTTATGTGTGACGTTCGACTTTGAATCTACTTATTATTCTGGAAACAGATTTGAAAATTTTCAAATATTACGAATTTAATCAGGTAGACACTATATTAAAACACAGGCCACAATTACCCGCATTCACCCTAAGTATCAACCGTCCTTATAAATGTAACTTTGTCGAGTATCAATTGTATTTTGCGATGGACGTATTCGATCATCATGAAAGCTTTACCCCAAGAGATGGATATAAGATTAAATTTAAATTTCACAATTCATATAAGCGATTATTACGTCAATAATGCATGAAGTTTTCTCATCTGTAAAGTTTCTTGTAGATTTGAGCGCACAATTTAAGGTTGATTTTCCAGAAACGATTTAACAAGTTTTGTGACTGCATTTATACCTAAAATCATTTAATAATATGGAAAGATTTATTTAAATAATAATAATTGTAGCAGGCGACGTTTTAGCCTTGATTAAGTAGGGAAATACGGCGAAATTCAACGTCATTAGCTTACAAATTATTAGCAGTGTCAATACCGCCATTAAATATTAAATCAAATTAAGGACTATTAGCTAGTCGGTAAATTCGGTATATAGTGAGTTTGTAAAACTGCAGTAGTATATATAAGTATAGCGTATGCTTAATTAAATACTTTTAATGTATTTTTTATCATAATAACTTTAATGCGCAACCAGCATCGTACAATGTCAATATCACGTCACATAATGTTGCACTGATAAACTGTCTACATTGTTTATGATTTGATAGACGATATAATAATTATACAGGGATTTATGTTTATTAGATAACTGTGCAATCAGTTACAACAAATAAGTTGGTAGTGGAGGTAGAGATAAACTAAACAACACAATCATGACTCACACTTTGTAGTCAAAGTTTTGTTTGCATAACAAATATGAGTTTGTATAGGTACTTATGTGTATTTGGTATGTATTACATTTCCAATCAAACAGCGTGCAAACAAAACCCGTCTAAACACAACAGCAAAATGGTATGGTGCTGGTGCTGGTGTGCATTTAGGTAGGTACCTAGGTACCTAGGTAAATACTAAAAACATTGACCTGTAATGTTGACAGAAACAGAAACCAATCCCGCTTTAGTTCGGTTTACGACTTAAAACAGCCTAACAATAATTACAGCTGTGATGTAATAATTGTAGACTGACAAGTACATTTTTAAACATTTCCCATTTGAATTTCCAGATCCAGTCCAACAGGAGCTCAAAAACATTGAAGACGAAATACATAAAATTGAAGAAATCGTCAAGAATTACGCCAATACTCATAAAACTGACCTATACCACATCTTGATTGAAACTAATGTAAAACTTTCTATACGATTAGATAAAACTATTGACGTAAACGATATATCGAAATATCGACAAGACCGCAAAAGTTTACATGCGCGTCTCAGATCTGTTGAAGAATTGCTTTCAAGTAAAATTCACCAAGAAAACTCAACTTGCCCTCATTGCACCCAATAAGTAACAACATTTAAGGCAAATATTCAATAACCACGACCAACAAGTTGTTTCTACTCTTCCCCCTCCAATAACCTTAACATTCAACATTCCAATTCATAACAAAATAGGCTATAATCATAATCTTGGACACAATTAGATTAATAATAAAACCAAGCTACCTATTTACCAGTCTTATGTAGTTAAAATGGATATCCTGCCCCAAGTTGGTACAACTCCCTCACCCGCCTTCAAAAATACTGAATGGTGTCATCACCTGAAAGTAGAAAAGTACAAGTTCAATATGCAAACCTTTCTTGAAACTAAATTATATTTCCCTCCCAAAGAACTTGAGAATGAACATCTAAGGGTAAAAGGATTAATTTTCCTCGTTCGCGACACTGATAAAATGTTAAGGGAAACTGAATCGGAAATAGATGAAATATTCTCATATTTTAGTCAGGACAATTTAGACAACTACAATCGTAGTGATCAGCTCAAAAAACAAGGCAAAACTTACTGCAAAAGTGAATTTGGTAAAATCCTGAAAGTCCTGTTTATGGACATGACTTCTAGGCCATTAGATTTTTCTTGCCGCTACAGTAAAAGTCACTGTTACAAAGTATTCGAGCAATTCACAACCAAATTACCCATGAAATGGAAAAACTATATGAATGAATGGTATAGTTCAGAAATTAATAATTTTTTCGCTTACATTGACAATCTCACTCTCACAGTAAGGCAGTACACAGTTGACATGAAGACATTCTCCGAGAAAAATGTGTGTGTTGAAACTCGGATATTCGACAGAACCCATAATATCTATTTTGAAAAGGCTCAGGCTCAGCTAGTTGACATAAGTAGAAGCTGCAACTGGACAGATTCGACGGAAAACTGCTTAAATTCTAGTGAAAGTAAAATGCAGGAAACTATTGAAACGATCCGGGAGCTTTTCCGCAAGGATAACTTGGTGGCACTAAAACAGGAAAATGAAATTATTTTCCAAGCTTTTACTCACGCGGAAAATACTTACAACGAGACAATGGCCAGGAAAATTTCAGGGTCAAAGTCTCAGCTTACAAAAACTGAAATACAAGAATTCCACCAGCTGTGTAAAACCGCTGTTGTAGACAGTTTTGCTAAAGTTTCTGATTTTACTTATTCGAATCTTTGGCAGATAGAACAAACCAAACTTGAACGTAGTTTAGAAAAATTACTTTCTAACCATCTAGATCTTGGTGACAAAGGTGGTGACAAGCATCGTCCTATGGTGAGATCTAAGGTAAAGATTGACCAGGTAAATAATTCTACAGTCACAGCGTCAACACAGGAGCCATCAATTAGGCATCACAGAATTATTACAGGTGAAACAATTACGCGTGTTGACAAGCCCTACGGCTTAGGAATTTTTATTGGACCGGATAGTGTCTACGTAGGAATATACAAAAGTAAGAATGAAACCCCAGTTTACTTGAAATTCTCACCCCTCATAGGTTTTAGTCATACTAATATTTTATATTTCAAAGAAGCTAAAGATTCAGTACATAATTTTAACATTTTTGAACTATTAGAAGTTGCTATAAAAGAACCTAGGTCAGTTTTGATTTCAAATCATCCGCTGAATTTGAGAACCGAGGAAATTGTAGGACTTTTTTTGAACCAAATAAGATTAGAAATGATTCGAGTTGCTAAGCAGGAATTAAAGTCATGTGTAGCTACTGTAACTGCACTTTGGAGTACTAGTTCAAAGCAAATGTTAAAAAATTCACTGTTTCTAGCTGGCTTTGAGAACAGTCAACTGATTCAGTCTACAACATCAATAGGATTGTCCTATCTGCACAATTTACAAGCTCATCAAACACAGGGTAACATTAATAATTTTTATGTTGCACTAATTCATCAAAATCCTCGGGGTTTTGATGTGGCGGTTGCAGGGATTTCAGGCAGAGCAGTAAAAATTAAGAAACTGTATGCAAATGAAAATGTAGAAGGGAGGTCAGAATTAGGGTGGTTTAATCCTTTGCGATTACTACCTGATATGATTTTGAAGTATTTTGCAAAAACTGAGGGTGATGAGGATGATGATGATAATATTCATAGTTTGGGGAAGCTAAGAAAAATTTTAAGTAGCCTCCTAGCAGCTTCGGAGGTGAAAGAAAAACAGCTTCAGCATGTGGTTTTTATTAGGGATCAATTACAAGACATGGCTAAACTGGAAAACGAAACTTTAAAAAATAATTCTAAAATGTTTAGTGTGTCCAAATCCGCCACATTCATGGTATTAGATGAGCAGAAAGGCCTAGTGTTAGGTGCTGCAGTTTTAAATGCTACTTCCAATGGAAATTCAGACGTGGAGGATTTTAAATTTCAGGAAGTTTTCCCATACACTTTAATTACTAAAGAAAATGATCAAGCTCCTCAGAACATTTTGGTTAAAAACAATACGTCTTTAATTTCTACTCATTGTCAAATACCTGCTACTGCAGATGGTAAAACAAGTAGAACTCTGACCATATCTGAGTTATTTGGAGAAAGGGAGGTAGTAGTAGGGGAATATTTCGTTGAAATGTACAGCCCTAAAATGGGAAAGCAAAGATTTAATATTGATTTGACATGTGAAGGATTAGTTGACGTTCAGCTTGAGCGTGTGAAAGGTGGTGCGATGCCTGCTAAACTTGGAATACAAACTAGTTTCTTGACGTTAAAAAAACTTCAGGATGCACGAGTTAATATTTCCAGTATATTGAACTTAATTAAAAGGGACAGTAGAATTGAAGGTACTAGAATTGGACAAGCTACAGTGGGTTAATTATTTTATTAGATGTATACTGGGGTTTACTTTATTTTTAAACTAGGATATTAATATAAGTAAACAATATTTAACTATGCGTAAGTATGCGCTGTTCCTCCCAAATGCTATTAAAAATAAATTTCTAAATAAAAAGCTCATCGCGTCTTTGTTGCACTCCTGTAACACATATAGTTATTAAATATGTTTATTTTAAAGTTTGTATTCTGCAGTATGTGTGACTAATCATATTGAATAAATGTGCTAATTGTTTTTGGAGTTACAAATTAATAACTTGAATGTTTAAATATTTAACATTTGTAATAATTAAATCGCATACGAATGTTAGTGGTTCAAAAATTTATTTTACTGCGGTTTTCATGTTTCGTGTTCCGATTTCGTATTTCCTGCTCGTTCCGGGGTAAGTTGAATTTCATGTATAACAGCAACAGCAGTGTTGAATGAGTTTTTGTTTGCGATACACATTCTAACATTAACATTCCTGCGCTCTGAAAATTTTCAAAAATTAACTTTGTAACTTTCGCTCCCTTGTAGACTAGACACATTACACAACTGGAGATCGTAAACGTTGGAGAAGAACTATTTAGTGCAGTAAATCGAATACATTGTCCAGCAAAAGCGAGCTTACCGCTAGAATATCACCTCAACTGTATAGTCAATAAAACAGTTGTTACAATCTTCATCTGATCTGATTACATCATCATCGAAATATACAGTGGTAGTTGGTAGCCACTACTGTTATTCAGGGTTGTAGGATTATTCCTTCTCGGACTTTTCCTACCCGGATTATTCCTACCCGGACTTTTCCTACCCACGACCAAACCTAGGACTTTTCCTACCCAGGCTCAAAAAAGGAAATTACACATCGCGCAAAGATATACCCACAGAATACAACGTTATTATATCTTTTGCTGTTCTTTCGTCCTTTATCAATTCATGTAGATTTTATGTAATACTTTTGAGTGTTGTCTTACACCATCTTTTTCAGTTTTAATGTTAGGGATAGTTTACATGAATTAACATAATTAATTAAAGACAACAGTCGTTATTATTTATAAAAACTTATTCACAATTAGGTATTTATTCTAATTAGTAATAATTTAATAAACAGGTTTGAAACTGCCGTGCTATTACGGTACACTCATAAATAGAAAAACTTGTTTTTTGTTTCATGGTCACGGGTAGGAAAAGTCCTAGGTTAGGTCGTGGGTAGGAAAATTCCGGGTAGGAATAGTCCGGGTAGGAAAACTCCGGGTAGGAATAGTCCGGGTAGGAAAAATCCGGGTAGGAATAGTCCGGGTAGGAAAAGTCCGGGTAGGAAAAGTCCGTTTACCGTTATTCAGGTATTATGTATACCCGGCCAGGGGCGGACTGGATACTTTTAGGGCCCGGAAATTTTTAATGACGAGGTTTGGCGATCAGGGGGCCCGCATTGAGCCGAGGGGCCCAAGGCTCCCGCTTACGTAATGTATAGGGAATTGGAGGCCCATCGGGAATTTCCCGAAATTCCTTATGGCCAGTCCGTCCCTGTACCCGGCTCTCAAGGGATGAAATGCCTCCTCACATGGATTGTCCGTAGGCTTTGAATGGTGCCATCAGGCCAAAGTGGAGGAGTATCGATCAAAGATGCACTCGTTCCTCGAAACAAAACTGTATTTTCCACCTGAAGAACTTGACAATGAACATTTAAGATTAAAAATTTTAATTTTCCCCTCTGCCAGAACTGGAGATAGCAAGAATAATGAAACAATAAGGGAAACTTAAACTGCATCGGAAATAGATGAAATGTTTTAACCATTACGAATTTAATCGATTTTTAATTCGCCGGCCACAAATAGGCACCCCCACCCTATCTCAATAACTGCTATTGTGCAATTCTAACAATTAAGAATAGACATATATACATGTTTAAACATTTTTTTACCCACCCTATGTAGTCAGGTAATATATGGGCGGCTAATAAATGTACATATCTGTAGTATAAGTAAAAGTGCATACAAACAACTGCAACAAGACTTACCAATAAAACTAAACGTTTGAAATGAAATCCGTGCCACATTCTCCACTCATAATAAATTTGATTGACAATATTATTTGTAACTTTATTATTCGATTGTTTTAGCTAAAAGTCCCAGCCTGGCTAGGAATAAGATACGACTGCACAAAATCAACATGTAAAATACTAAAAGAAAAATTACTCGTCTCCAGCTAATGCCGTACTTATATGTATGTAGTTATAGCTTTTATGTCTCGCAAGTCTGGCTGGATGTAATTAATACACGATTGGAGGCAATCGTAATTATATCCAACTGCGACTATTTCGCAGAAGCTATTCATGCAAAACAAGTTTTAGCCAAACGACAAGAAAACGACAGGCAAAGATTAGCACACTCAAAGCTGACGTGTATGCATATAGGTACCTCTAGGTATATGTGTCTTGTATCTACCTCGAATTAAATACTTGGTTGGCACTTTAACCGCATGATATATTATGTATGAATAAAAATAAATACGCACGCACATATAATAAAGTTTTATGAACTGGCTTCACATCAAGCCAATCAATAAAGTACTTTTATTATAATAATATGACTAGAATAATATTTAATAAAAAATATGGAAATTATTTATAGGTACCTAGGTACCGTATAGCCTCATAGATATTTGTTCTAGTGCAAAGTGTCAAGTATATCCCCCCAGCCCAGGATCTATTCAAAGTTTTACGGCATATATGATATCTCACCTAATTAATTATGATAAAATAATTAAAATATCTTATCCACCTTACATTGTAACATTATTTTCCTGAATGTACATAATATTTACTTATTGCATACGCATATCCACTTCGGAAATTAAAATCTAATTTTTTTTATTTCAGAAAATTCCAGTGTCAGAGTTCCAGTTTTAAAACGTTTATTTGGAAGAGAAAAACGTTATATTTCATGTCTTAATAACTGCGACTTACGTCTTTATGATTTTGACCTTTCACTCAATATACTCACACCACATTGTAAGTACTGTGCTGCGAGTTAGAGGCTTTACTCATCGTCAGATGACTAATTACACATGCTATTCTCAGAAAATAAGTATGTGCATGCGTTAGAGTTAGAAATGCAACATAACGACAAAATTTGTTTCTGATTCGTTAATTCGTTTTATGTTTTACACTGTATACGTACTGATGTGGGGAAATGCAAATAAAATATAAGCATCTGTATTACTTCTTATTAGACAACTATAGAAAAACCATCTAGAAGAAGGAGCCTGTTTAACTCCTCTTCATTTTCCCAAGTTAGTCAAGCCAGACGGACGGAGTCAAGTAGTCAAGTATCTCTTCTTAAATCGTGAATATATTTTCCTGCATTAATTAAATAGCACAATAATATTATTATCGGTATTAGTGACATTTAATTCAACACCATATAATACTTTTGCGCTACAGAAAGTTCAACTTGCCCCATTGAGAATAGCTGAAGCTGACCGGGTGTACTTACTAACTATTTAAAAGACTTAAGAAGGTAAGATTCATTCTTATATTGGCAATTAATATTTTTATCTACTATTATTATGCAGCGCAAAATTTAAAAAAACGGCGGTATTTTTTTAAATAATATATAATTAAATATAATAACATCTACGTAGAAGTAGAAATGCATTCCTATTTATTTTTACTGACGGCAATCAATCTGATAAAAGTTACGCCAGCCGCAATGTAAACTGCTGCCGAAATAATCTGTATTTTATTAAATGTGTGTAGGTAGGTAGTAGGTCAGTAGAATGCATGCATTATTTTTATTATCATTATCATGTGTCTTGTAAGTTTGCCTTATCTGGCCTATAATATACATATAAATAAAAAAAACAAGGGCTAAAGCCCTTGTTTTATGGCAGCCTTAACAGTAAAATTAGACATTTTGAATTTGCCACCAAAATTTAGTTTCAATTTACTGATTTTCAATTAAGGGAAGCAATTAGGCCGCACAATATGTTGTTGGTTATCTTATTCATAATTAATTTCTGTAATGCAACCAAAAATTCAAAATTCCAATTTTTGAATTTCCCGCTAAAACATTAAATATTGTGTTAAATGAAGATTTCGACCGGTAACTCAGAAAACTCACTAAAACATGATATACCAATCGAACGGTAACAATTAGGCAAATCTAAATAACTTAGTGTGCACGCACGATAGGGATTAGTTTTTAAATGGCTTGCAAAAAACATAATTAAAAATTTAAAAAAATTAATGGATTTTATCGAGTGATATATCATTTAAAAGCTCTTTAAAAATAAGCAGACACCATTTTTTTGTTTTGGGTTTGTAGCCCATACAACACGTTTTAGGTTAAATTGTAAAATTAAAATGCCGTTGTCATGGAAACTGTTAGTAGAAATAGAGGTGCATTATGTTACTTGAATTCTACTAGTGATTACCTTTCGAACGATATATGGCACGATGAAATTGGTCCAGTATTGAAGAAAGTTCAAAATTCCGGTAAATTATGTAGATATATAGGTAGGAATTATTTAGCGAGCAGACATAAATAGACTGATAAATCTTTTTAGCTGGAGTTCATTCAAGTACATAACATGATTACGTCCTTGTTTATTTTGAATGTGATAACCGAAAGATTAGTCGAGGCCTTCAAATATGAAGGCTGCATCAGAACTTGAATGATTATTATTACTATATTTCTGTCGCAACAGATGTTTTAATATAAGTTCATTCACCATTTACTCCATGATTTAAATACAGAATTTTTTATCTTCACAAAGGATGAATGCTATGTATAGTGTATAATCAAATAAAAAACCGAAACTGATTTATTTTACTTCTGCCGATAGCGGGGATAATAATTACCCATTTTATTAAGTTCATCCGAAATTTTTAATAATTGTATGTAAATATACAGATATGTCTACATAATAATATAAAGAGTTTTTTTGGAAAACCGGATAAGTCCACTTTTTAAAAATGAGATTATTTACGTTATTTATTGTTCTATTCAGGTGGATACGTTACTGTATTGAATGGTATAGGTCAAAGTTCAACCAAAGACTTTTTTTAATAGTCTTTAAATTTCTAAAAAGGTTGGTTCTAAAAAGTTCTGAAAATTCCAGAGTCAGTCTATAGTCTATAGATTTAAGAAACCACTTGTAATAACGCTTTGTACGGTACAGTACCTGTGGAAAAAAATTGAGTTCAGAAAACTAAATCCGTCACCATTTATTCGTTATTCGTTGTTACTGTAAAACTTGCTTTGATGGACTTATCTCGTTTTGCCAAAAAACTCTTTATATAGGTGCCAAGACTTTGTATTCTTACAATATGCATTTTAACTTTCAATAGTGCGGATATGTGTACTATATTAACGTTTTAATTGTACTTAATTTTTTCTAGTTAGGTTGAAACATATCAGAGGACTGTCTCAAAATGTTCTATCAAGTTAATGCAACCCTTGGAGTCCTGAACTTGTTGGATGAATATCAAGAAAGATTTAAATGTAAGTTCAACTTACAATTAGTCATACTTTTAGGCTTTAAATATGAATTAATTTAAAAACGCTGAACATATACATATTTATATATCAATGTAATTTTTCCATTTTGATTTCAGTGCATAATCTGAACGACGCAAAGGTGGGGTTCTGCATCAGACAAGGTTCCATAGATGCGACTTTGCGGAGCGTGATAGAAAATGAAGATGATCGGTCAAGATTTAAAATGGCATTCAATAATCCACAATTTGCCGCTACAGCTACATCGTCTTCGGATGATATTTCTACAATCGGAGTCCCAGAAGAGGAGGTAAGAGTTATTTTAAACTGAAAACTGAGTTCTCTAGTTTTTAAAATCCCCAAATTCACCTCTGTGGTGAACACGATGTTAAATCGCATATGTATTACTCAACAACAATGAATCTTTATAGGCCTACCTACATAGAGTCTACCTGTCAGAGTAATAGCATAATCGGTTGCAAATGAACAGCTACGTGGTAAATTCACTAATATATTCCTTACCCTGTAGGATCCGTATCTGAGTAATTTTTTTAAATTATTTGGCATTTCATATTATCTTTTCCCTTAACGGAACGACATTTATAATATTAGATATTTATTAATATATTATGTTCAAACAGCATTGTTCCACATTATGTAAATAGCTAGAAATAAAAACTGATCCTAGCGGCAACATATCGAAGGGATATATAAAGGTTAGGAAAGGTTGGAAAACGATAAAGAAATGCAAATTCTTTAACAACAATGTTAAACATTTTTGAAAATTGCCAAATCTGAAGTTACTTCATAATATTATTATTATTATTATTATGTGTGTGTATTTATACAGCTGGTTCTTAACCTCAAGTCTCAAGGGTATAACCTACTGTTTTTTTCCATACAACATTGCTATGTGAACCACTAGGAAGGTGCGAGTGTATAGTACACTTGACCAGGTATAGTGGTTCATGTTTCTTAACTCTAGTCCAACTAGTATACTGATACAGTCCACTCTCTACATAGTGTACTTCAGAAGCCCAATGTGATTTAGTTCCATACTCTATCGCGGGAAATTCAAATCAAATAGTAAAAATGTAAACATGAGTGAGACCATGAATGATACGTTCGAATGTCTCTATACTCCCTTACATACATACATACACATACACATACATAGTGTACTTCAGCGGACCAGCAAGATAAGTACACTATGAAGAGAGTTTACTATGTAGAGAGCTACAGATTTAAAAAAAGTTAGTAATATAGATGAAAAAAATGAAAATCCTACAGTTAAAAGTAATATTGGTTCTAAACAAATCAATCGAAGAATACGTTTCGTAATTTTGTTTGAAAACGTTTGAAAAATCCGTTAGATAAAGAAAATAAAATAGTAGGTACGCACCTTCATACTCTCATCGCTTCTCATCGCGTCTCATCGCTTAATTTCTCAAAAAATTGCCATAGTTACGGCTTTAAATATTTTTTTGAGAAATTCTCAAAAGTTTGCACCCGTCAAACTACTCGTCATTTTAAAGTACAGTTACAATGAATAGGGCTGAAATGACGTTGAGATGTTATCTCAAAATAAGCAACACGTCTGCTGTGTTTAAAAAGCTATGCTTGAATGAGAAATATGTTTTCTCACCTCCGAATCTCAAAAACTTTTATTGAATTCGCAGTCAGTCTCAACTTTGTTAATATTGCCGTAACTATGGTAATAATTTGAGAAATTGAGCGATGAGACGCGATGAGAAGCGATGAGAGTATGAAGGTGCGTACCTAGTAAATTTTTTAACTAAGCGCTGAAAATTTTTAAATTTATGAAAGTACACTATGAAGCGACGAAATTTACACTTGAATGTTATTTTGGATCTCAAAAATTAGTACACTATGAGGAGGTTTCCACTATGTAGAGGTACACTATGTAGAGGTATTATAACATGGAAAGCATAGGAGTTTAGCCAGGGATACAAGCTCAGTACACTATGTAGAGGTATCCACTATGAGGAGGTACACTATGTAGAGAGTGGACTGTATAGTCTTACATACCGACGTACTCCTTGAGAGATATATTTATACTGGTTTGCAACAGGTACCCTAGAATGTATTCTCCGGCTGACCGAGGAAAGGAAGACAGAGTAGAACGAAACAGGTACAGCGTTCTCAGGACTGCAACTGCTCCGCATTCATTCTGCTTCCAACCCGCCAGCAGTCACTCTTAACGAGAGTGGACAGGTGGCGACGGCCTGTAGTGGACGAGGAAGAGAGGAACTTCGAGATGAATCTTGAGTCTATACATTTGAATGTACAGTGTTCAGGCATGTAGTAAACTACTATTAAGCTGACTTGTATCTCTGTCTCAGGTTGGAACTACCACAGATGAATACAACCAGCACCCAAAGACTTTTTAGACTCTCACACCCACCCCGTTCAACTCCCCCAACGCCCCACCAAGCCCCATCCCCCCACTGCCCACAATCCAGAGCACTACTGGCTGGCCCCGACTTGGTGACAAGGCGATGCATTACATCTTCAAGCCACCAAGCCGGGGTTTAAGTTACTTCATAATAAGCAATATGTAAGGGTCAGCCAAATTTTTATAACTAGACGGATGGGCAAGGTGTTCAAAACATTTCATTTCCGTGCTATGAAGTACACGAGGCACGGATTGGACACCCTACCCATCCACCTATTTATTAGAATTCGACATTCACATATCAGTGAGAATTCGCTGAGTGGAATTGACGTTAAAGCCATTACATTTACATTACATTTACATTTACATTACAGAATTCTCTAAATAACTGATTTGGATAAGTGCAACATGTTATTATTACGCACTAATGAACATGTAGTTAGAGCTTTTTGCACTTCTAAAATGTTGTATTTAGAACATTTTGCTTTTTGTAATAATGCGCAATTATATAGAACATTTTAAAATTGAAAAACATGCGATTAAAGAATATTGCACTTTCTAAAATCATCTAGTTAGAACAGTTTTAAACTTGAAACCGTGTAGTTAGAACATTTTAAACTTTTTAAAATTGCGAGCATGCAAATAACAAATTATATTTTTAATAAATTAATTTATAAAACGAAAAGAAGCCAAAATTACAAGTAAATCAGAAGCAGTACTGTGCGTAAATGTGATCACCCCTTAAATGTGATCAGTGGCCGCCGTTCAAATATTATTACCTTCAAAAATCTGTCTAACTAATATTCATACAGCTTATGCACAGTAATTTTTGAGGAAGTATATGGGGATTTTTAGGTTGGCCCTATAAAAATATCAACTTGAGACCAGATATGAAACTAATTTTTTTTACAAGATTTTAGTGTATGCTGATCTTACTGGTGGAATATTTTGAATTTCATGATGCCCGTTTCCCGCCAATCATTTTTTAAAAGAAATAATTTAACATTGCGTGTAGACGGGAGAACATGTCATTTGCATTTGCATAGCATTACGCCAGCTTTGAATGAAAACTCAAAAAGTTATATCTACAATGTAGTAAAAATGATGCTCTTTCACGTGGTCTTACGATAATTTTGAAAAAACTTAAATTTTTATTTTTTAAGGTCACCACAAATGTTGTGATTATACAAGCAAAGATGGTAGAGAAAACAAAAATTACTATTTTTACTTGTATATTCACAACATTTGTGGTGACCTTAAAAAATAAAAATTTAAGTTTTTTCAAAATTATCGTAAAACCACGTGAAAGAGCATCATTTTTACTACATTGTAGATATAACTTTTTGAGTTTTCATTCAAAGCTGGCGTAATGCTATGCAAATGCAAATGACATGTTCTCCCGTCTACGCAATGTTAAATTATTTCTTTTAAAAAATGATTGGCGGGAAACGGGCATCATGAAATTCAAAATATTCCACCAGTAAGATCAGCATACACTAAAATCTTGTAAAAAAAATTAGTTTCATATCTGGTCTCAAGTTGATATTTTTATAGGGCCAACCTAAAAATCCCCATATACTTCCTCAAAAATTACTGTGTTATGGTCTTAACTATCGTTACAACTGATTTCAGCTTCTTTCCTTAAAAACTCTGGCTAGGTAAAATTAGTGTTTCGTTCGGGACGGGACGGGACGGGATTTGAGTTTCCGGTCCCGTCCCGAAATTTTCGGGACAAGGTTTTCGGGATTCGGGACGGGACGAACCTTATCCCGTACCGTCCCGTCCCGAAACAGTTCTGTCCCGTCCCGTCCCGTCCTGAGCTTTTTGAAAACAATTTAAGAGTCTGTTAAAATGAGCAAATAATGTCATTTTACTACGAAAAAGTTTGTTTTTATCTATTTGAATTTATTTTTTGATAAAAGGCAATCGAAAATATTTTTTCAAATGCTTAAAAGGTTTGCTACTTTAATTTAAAATAATTCAAATATGTGTAACTACATTCAATTTAAATGCACATAAGTAGAAAGCAAGGTTTCCAGACTTTTGATACCAAATTACTACCTAGCATTGCCAAGCATTTAAATTAGTATTTAAACAATTTAAAGCGTTACACACTGTCAAGCTTAATATTGCTCTTGTGAAGCTGTTAGGTGGTAGACCGATAAAAAGTTAATATATAATCTAGCAATAAGATAAACGTACTAATGAAATGTTAAATTTTAAAAACTACAGTGCTCAAAACCTATTTATTTGACTGCTTTTCTTTTGTGATGTGTATTTTTCAACAGTAGGTGAAATAAAGTAATTTCTGTGTTAGATTTAGCTTACAATATTATCGCAACAATAAGAAGTAATGGATGCTCGGGGATATTCGGGACGGGACGGGACGGTTCGGGACGACGTCTGTCCCGTCCCGAACCCGTCCCGTATCCCGTCCCGGCCGGGACGGGACGGGATACCCCGTCCCGAACGAAACTCTAGGTAAAATCATGAAAGTTTTGAGTACTTTTTTGAATGTTTGTATGCCGATCACATTTAAGGCCCTAATTTTTCATTAACTTTAAATGTATTTATGCTAACTGATCACATTAAGGGCACTTGGGCCGTTGTAAGACTTTCCGCAGTTTTTTCGTACAATGACCTGTATCTCTTGCAACATTTAATTTTCGACATTGAGTATTTTTTTGTACATACTGTATTAAAAGAGAAGTATAATGATAGCTTTTCCTTTATTGTGCGTTGGCTGTCGAAAAAGATACAGATTTTCAAAGTTGAAAAAAATGAACCCGATCACACATACGCACTCTACTATTACGGTAGATAATAATAGATGTGGTTTAATTGAGACAGTGTGAGTAATTTTCATCGCTCAGTTTCTTACAGGAAAACAGTAACAGTAGCCTTGATAATGGACGTTAGACTTACGTTGAACAACTAATCATATTCTTCGATGCATGGAATTCCTTTTGTGCCTCTGCTCTGATAATTAATAAGGTTTTACTTTTCCTTTTCCTGCTAAAAACTGAGAAATCCTAAATACTCACCTCTACCCTCGTTGAGACTATAAGCTGTACGATAATCAGTTACACAGATTTTACAGGCGGTAATATAGTAATATCTGAACATAAGCCACTGCACAGCGATCACCTGTTACCATTATAATGCTTACTAGGAAGTAAGCACTAGTATCTACAGTTTTGCATTTTTTAATAATTCCTACCTATCTACATAATGTACGTGACTTTTGAATTTGTCGACGGAATTCTGACATGCAATTTGATGCAATATACCATTTTGAAGTTCTTTCAAAATATAAATACTCAAAATTGAAAATTATTTTCTTAACTGATTTTTTAAGTAGGTATATAGCTACTACATATGGGTATCACTCATCTACCTGACTAGTGAGTAAAACATATATGGTGTCAAGGCAAAGGAATTACTCACGGAACAGGAACAACTAAGAGCACATTTAAAACAATCAACGATAATTTGTTATATAGAATATATTTATATTTCAATGCTTGGTTTTTACATCCTCTTGTTTAAGCGTTTCCTATCACGAAAATCTTTTTTGCAATTCACTGCTACTTCAAGTGCTACGTATAATGACTAAAACATCACTGACATTTAAAATACGGTTCTGTGAAGTAAATATTACTGAGAACTAAAATGTTTTTGTTTTTTAGTAACTGACGGATATCACTGAGGAATAAAATACATGTAGTATAATATACTGTTTAGTGTAAATCTGATAGTACAAAAAAGTTTTTCTGATTGTTTGTTATCATACAGTTGTTTTAAATAGTATTTTTTTAGTGCCTATAATTATATTTATATTATAATATAATAATAATTTATTCATTGGGTCGATTTAACCGAAGTTCATACAACCAGACTCAACCAGTCACTGTGGGTGAGGAAATAGGAGTCTACCGCGTTAGATCGTCTCGGTCTTTGTACCCTTTCACCTATCCCTGTCCCCTCCTCCACAGTAAAGGATTCTCATTCCCTAGGCCCCTACAGTAAGTAGTGGTCACTAAGGAGCACCGAAGGAGATTGGGTTTCAATCAACCATCCAGTGACGTTTACCGTACAACACCGAGCCGTAAACGATTAGCAGTGGCCGAGGATCCAAGCCGGGTCTGAGGCTGTAAATTTCGTTACAGTCTGCAGTCCTAACCACTCACCCAAGCACGCCTGCTTAATTATATTTATATTCCTAAATGTGTTGTCAAGCTGCATTTATCTCGTATGTATTAGCGTATGTATTAACTCTACAGTACACGATTTCCATTGATTTTTTTATAGGTACTCTGGGGCAGTAATAATAGTATTAAAAAATAGCAAATTTAATTTGAATTCCCTCCAAAGCTATCGTAGTAGCTTTGTTGTATTTATCTTTATTTGTACCGCATTATATTTTGTTACAGGAATTTGAAGAACCAACGGAACCTACCGCCTTATGCTCTGATATCACAACGTTGAACGGGACTGTACCAGGTGTTTCGAACAACTCAGATGAGCCCAAACCAGAACCAACTCAAATAATGAAATTCACAGCACAATCTCCAGGCGAGCCTTTGAAGATTGAATGTAATAAAAAGAATTTGAAAAGTATCCTAGACAAAACTGGGAATCGCCCTGTAGTTATTTTGGCAGTAACTGGCCCCACTAGAAAAGGCAAGTCATTCTTTTTGAATTTCATTCTACGTCGCCTTATTGGAATACGGTATGGGGAGGAAGATTGGATGGGCTGGACCAAGATGAGCGAACCTTTAGTGGGGTTCACCTGGAAGGCGAATGATGTCCGTGTCACTGATGGTATTTGGATGTGGTCCGAACCGTTTACTCTCACGTCAAAGCTTGATGGATCCGAATTTGACTTACTTTTAGTAGACACACAGGGGGTATTCGATGAAGAGACAGGAAAACGAGAGTGGTCAATCCTCATGGGACTCAGCCTACTCACATCCTCATGCCTCGTGTACAACACAATGCACAATATTGACGAGAATGACCTACAACTTTTGGATGAATTCCTATCCTGTGGCGAAATGGCATTGCAAGACACAAATAATGCTGGGAAGCAGAAGCCATTTCAAAACCTACTATTTCTCGTACGTGACTGGGGAAACCCAAGTGCCAAGTACCCATATGGCTCTGAGGGTGGACAGACATTTATTCAAAATAAATTACAAAAGAAAAGTAGTCACCAAAAGGAAAGCTCCGAGGTTCGTTACAAATTAGAGAAGTGTTTCAACAACATCTCCTGCATCCTCCTTCCTCACCCAGGCCCAGAAGTCATTAATCCCGAGTACGACGGATCCATAGGAAGCTGCGTAACATTCGCCAGCGCCATTGAGAGTGCAATCGAGGATATTCTATTTGGAGGAAACTTACCCTTAAAAACAATTAATGGCAACACACTGACAGGGAAAGAACTGTTCGACTTATTTAAAACGTACGTTGAGTTGTTCAACGACGACAGAATGCTTACATCCGAATCTATGTACTACGCTATATGCGAAGCCTGTAACGCTGCTGTGGTGAGCAAGTGTGTCTCCGGCTTCATCGAGAAGTTTAAAAAAATAATGGAAGACACCCCAGTAGCCTCCGATGCTGAACTTATAGAGATTTTGAAGGAAGAAAAGAAATGTGCTGTACGTGTATTTCGAGAATGTAGAAAAATGGGAAGTCGAAGTACGATTGATGAATCAGAAGACAATCTATGCGCTGAGATTAAGGCAGAGTTTGAAAAACTAACATTACATTATATGGCTAAGAAAGAACAAAATATCTCAAACGCTTCAAGCATGGCTGTACTTCAGTATGGAACTAGTATGGAAAAAAGTGTTGACGGCAAAGCATTTCTTTCTGAAGACGTTCTTAAAAAGTATTCCCAATCAGCTCAAACTATAGCTTTGGACTTATTTGATTCGTACCTTAAACTTAAAAAGGATGATGAGGTTTTCACTAGTGAAAGAGCCAAACTTTCTGAATTATTGCACACAAAATTACTGGAATTCCAAAGAATGAACGGTGCTAAAAAAGCTGAAGCCGAAGAAGCCATCAACATTGACGTCACTAATCTGAGTCAGTTATATGCCAAAAAAATGGATTCAAAAATACGAGGTCAAACTCTTTCGCATCAAAAGCTTGCTAAATTCCACGATAAAATATCAGCCTCGCTTAGAGCTGAGTTTGAACAAGCGAATGCAGCATCTCCGCTGTTGACTTATGCACTTGATCGGCTAGCAGTCCAAGTAAATGATGAGCTTGAAACCGTTATTAGAAAATTTAAGTCCACATTACAAATGCATATTGCCACGGCTCAGGAGCTTTCTGCAAAATCCCTTGCTTACTACACCGATAGAATGACTGAAGAAAATGCGAACAAACTTGACGTCAATGAATTCAATACTTCACACGCCGTCGCTAATACTGCAGCATTCAAAATCCTGACTGAATTTCAAGAAACCATCCCAAAAGAAATAATGCTGGAAAGTTTGACAGCGCTCCAATCAGAAATTAGCGATGCCTACGTTAAAATGTATAGCGCCTTCAATAAGAAAGTATCCAAGATTCAAGCTGATATAAACAGAGCTATCAAAGCCGCTAAAAAACAGTACAAGAAAAGCATGACACTCATTACTGGCGATCATTATGTTTTAGCAGATTCATATCTTGAATCCCAGCACAACGAAGCTCACAGTGTTGCAATGACATCCATTGATCAAGCAATAATGGCCACGCAACAAACCTTCGAAGACGAAGCAAAGAATAAGATTCTGAGCGATTATTCAGATTCAATCAATAAATGGTTTGCTGATCTTCGTGATACAAACTCCAAAAAAATAAGAGAGGCTGAGAAGAAAATTGAGGACGAGGTTCGAAATGGAATTACGCAATATGAGATGGAGAAGGACACCAGTATCAACGAAGTAGACGTGACAGATGTCGATGCTGATGATTTCCTTGATCCAATTATTGAAAAAATTGAACAAGAATTCAATAATGCTTGCCACAGCAACCCATTGTACTCCCAAGGAAAACAAGAATTGGTGCAGAAACTGAAGGCCGAGCGGGAAAAAACGAAGCAAGAGATTGAAGATGCTAAAGTATTATTTCATAAAAACTCTTCAGCTGTAGTTGGACTAGCACTACAAAACTACGAACTTCAAATGGGTGAAGTAGATTTGCATGCAGAAGATGCTGAATTTGAAAAATTCCATGATCAACAACTGACCCATTCTGTTGAGATTCTCCGAAAATCGGAAGTACTTCTTAACTCAAAATGGATTGACAAGTATCAAGAAGACTTGAAATCCCAAATTGATAAAAGCTACACAAAACTATTTGCCAACTTCCAAAAAACCAAAATTGAAATTGAAGCCGCTATTGCTAATGTGTTCGAGACATCCCTGAAATTGTATACAAAAGGCATGCAAACTCACTTTCAAGAAAGTCCAGAACCATTTTCTGAACTTCAGTTACTCACTCAGCACAATCAAGAAAAGGCGGATGCTAGGAAGCACTACATTCGTTCATGTAAAGCTGTGAGAAGAGAGTCAACTATTTCAGAACAGGAGGAAAATGCTGGCGTAGTTAAATTATTTCAAGAGATTAATAAGATTTTTCAAAATTTTGAAAGAGAAAATAATTCAAGAATACATCAAATCACACAGGTTTCAGAAAGTGCTGTCATTCCACATGTCCAAGAACTGTTCACAAACCTTCAAGGACGTCTCGTGTCTGACCAAGAATTAGAAAAACATCAACAGTCCATTGCTAAAAAATGTACAGAGCACCTCCTAAGCGGCACTGCATTCAACTCCTATACAAACCAACTCAAGCAGGGCATTATTAAGCAGATTGTAGAAGAAAAAACTCAGCAGTTCCAAAAAAGTCACAATTCGGTTACAGCTGCAAGCCAGAAAGGTGAAGAATTAATAGCGGAAGCTTTAAGCTACTACCTTAATAAAATGGTTGACATCTGTATTTCCAACATTAAAAGTGACTCTTTCAAGGCGTCTTATGATTCTGTTTTGCAGTGCGCACTTGACAAAGTAAGAAACTCAACAGCAATTACTTGTCCGACAACTGCTCAAAATATTATGGCAAAGCTGAAATCCCAAATTGAAGACATTTATAAAGAAATTTGTACGAAAAACGCTGAATTTAAAACCAAGATTTTAAAATCTCAAGAAGACGCTGTAGGTATGTATACACAGGGTATGAGTGGCTATATTAAGTCCCATGGGTTTTTTGAAGATGCAGAGATAATTACCAAGCATAATACCTCCAAAAACCAAGCTATAAATCACTTGCAAAATGACTTGGAAAAGATCACCTTCTACTCCAAAACAGTGGATTGGATTAAGAGCGGAGATGTGACGGAACTGGAGACTCGACTGGATCAACTTTTAACTCAGGCTCAAGAAACTAATAAAGCTAATAAACAAGCTGCAGAGCAACGCATGGAAGTCAGTATGAAAAGTATTGTAGATGATTACATTGTCGACATGAATTTAGAATTCAATGGAGCTACATTAACAGTAGAGCAACTACAAGATGTTCATAATAAAATCTGCAAGAAATCCTTAGAAAAATTTGCAAGAATAAATTCGAAATCTCCGCTTTTTCCCAAATGGAATGATCTCCTCACCAAAAAACTTCAAAATGAGCTACACGAATATCAACAACAAATCTCTGCTGCTGAAGATCGGACCACTCGAGATGGAGAAGCTTTAATCCTCGATGGAATTAATTATTACCGTGAAACAATGAAAGAAGCTATTAAGCAGGATGAAGATGGCTTTGAAAAAACACATACGCTCATCAAAAATTTCCCAGTTGACTTGCTCAAGAATACTGGGAAAATCACAAATAAAAATCAGTTGGCAATCTTTGTAGGTAAGCTAGAAATTCAAATTCAAAATGCATACGAAGAATTTGCAACAAATATTTCTCAAAACAGAATCAAAATTCAAAGTGTTATTCAAAGTTTGAAGCAACAATGTTTAGAACATTATGGTACGAACATGAGACCATATTTGAGTTCCCAAAATGGTCAAACTGATGATGCAAAATTACAAGCCCAGCACAATCAAGAGTTGACAGCCGCCCAGAGTAAGTTGAATCAATATTACAACGGGATACAAACCAGCTCAAGAATAATAAAAGATCAACAGATTCCAGATGTAGCGAACCTCACTAAGAGTATAGAGGCACTTTTTCAACAACTGAAGAAGGAAAACAACGAAAGCATCACACAGTCCCTAAATCGACTAAACAAACACATTGAAAGTTCTACAAAAAAGTATGTTGAAGGTATTACTTTGAAATTGAATGGGGAGTTGGTACTCGGAGAAAAGTTTGAAACCCTGCACACCTCCGTCGCTCAACCCCTTTTGGAAAATTTCACTCTCATATTGTCAGCTTCCTTTTTATTCAAGGAAGGCCAGGAGCGTCTTTTAAAAGAGATTAGCAGCCAAAAGAACAAATTCAGGGAGGAAATGACCGCTGCGCATAATGCAATACACGAGAGCCTCCGGTTGTCGGTTCAGAACTCTGTAAAAAAATACAAGGAGGAAATGAATAAAATGTTGCTAGAAGACGATCAAATCTTTTCTGAAGGTCATCAGATCCATCAGAAGGAAGCCACAGAGACATTAGAGAAGTTAAGGAATAGTGAATCAGAGAAATACATTGACAAGTATGAGAGTGATCTACAAAAAGAAATTCTTGAAGCTCAAGTAAAACTAGTGGGTGACCATCACCGATGCAAGATGCAGTTTGGAGTTTCTCTGGTGCAAGCTAAAGAAAGTGCAAAAAAATACTATGAATCCAAAATGAACCTTTTTTTCGACTCAATCAATACCTACATCAGCCCTTGTTTACTTGAAGAACAGCACAAAATCAAAAGTGCGGAAGCTATAGCAATTCTTCAGGACCAATACAAAAAACATCAAGGTACCCGCTTGCAAGATCAGGAAGAACATGATCTCCTGGAATTAAATGAAAGCATTCAGAACCGTTATGGGAAATTTCAAGGCAATAATAATAATCGTCTCCAAGAAGAACAACGAAAATATTTAGGAGTTATTAAAGAAAGTTATAAAAAATCTGTTAAAATTTTGGTCGAGACAGAAAAAGCGGAAGATGAGTTCGTTCGTAAAAACAAAGATGTAGTTGAATCGTGCGAAAATAAATTACAGGTTGAACTAGAAGCTAAACACGCAGCCTTGGAATTCTCATCCGAATTAGTTGAAGACTTGAAGCTGTACATTGAAGAGCAGTTCAAAGATTACATGGCTATCTTTCAAAGTAGAATGGCACAGGACAGAGCAGCTGTCACTTCTGCGTTAATTGAAGCCCGACAGTATTACAATGAAGAAATGAGCAAACGCGTCCAAACACGGGACTGGTTTGAGCCTGAAGAACTCTCTAGGATTAATACTGACGTAATTGATTTGTCCATTGCCAAGTGTAAAAATGTGAAGCTCACCCCAACGCAAGAAGAGCAACTCAGGGAAGCAATGGCGGTTGTCTATCAAAAATATTCTGAGGACAATACATTCAAATCTCCTGTGGAGAACCCAGCTATTGGAATTGATCTTGGAACAACCTACTCCTGTGTTGGAGTGTATATTAATGGAGAAGTCAAAATCATACCAAATAGAGACGTATCTGATGGAACCACCATCCCAAGTTATGTTTCCTTCAACCGGGACCACACAATCGACGTGGGGAATAGTGCCAAAGATCAAGCATTTCTTAACCCACAAAATACTATTTTTGATGCAAAACGACTTATTGGCCGCTCCTTCAATGACCCTATTGTCCAGAAAGATATTAAACTTTGGCCTTTTTCCGTAATTAATGATCATGACAAGCCTAAAATTCAAGTTTTTGACAAGCGATTCAGACCTGAAGAAATTTCCGCTAAGATCATCATTAAAATCAAGAAGATTGCTGAATCTTATTTGAATAAAAAGGTGATGGAAGCTGTCGTGACTGTCCCGGCCTATTTTAATAACGCTCAAAGACAAGCTACAAGAGACGCTGCTGAAATTGCAGGATTAAAAGTGAAGATTTTGAACGAACCCACAGCAGCTGCAATTGCCTATAAATTACACAGAACGGATGAACTCAAACGGAATGTTCTTGTTTTTGACTTGGGAGGAGGAACGTTTGATGTAGCTGTTCTGGAAATCAAAGGAAAGGATATTGTCGTAAAGGCCACAGGAGGGGATACGCATTTAGGAGGTGAAGATTTTGACAATAACATTTTTAACGAAATTTTAGAGCGCGTCAAAACTAAATTCAAGATAGACTTGGCTCGTGGAAGAGATTCGAGTGTCAATGAGGAGAAGTCAAACGCATCCGGAATACTTCGCCGATTGCGAGATCGCTGTGAGGCAGCTAAGAGAAACTTATCTGATACTCTTGCCACTGTTATCGCAATGGACTCCATCAGTGCGGACTTTAATTTAGAAGAAAAGATAACGAGGGAAGAATTTGAGAATTTAAATATGGACCTCTTTAAGAAATGCATGGATGTAGTTCAAAAAGCCTTAGAGGATGCAAAATTGGATAAAATGGAAATCGATGACATTGTCCTCGTGGGAGGTTCCACTCGAATCCCAAAAGTCCAAGAGCTTCTCAAACAATTTTTTGACAATAAAAAAGAATTAAATGGAACAATAAATCCAGATGAAGCTGTTGCTCGAGGTGCAGCCATTCAAGCTGCTCTTCTTCATGGGGACCAAGCCACTCGTCTTCGAGACTCCGTCGCACTTGTGGACCTCACTCCTTTTTCTCTTGGCGTTAACAACGTTGAAGGTAAAATGGAAGTTATTATTCCCAAGCATTCCACTGTCCCTTGCCGTCATTCCAAGGCATTTGTAACCACAGAAAAAAATCAAAAACACGTTGACATTGAGATCTATGAAGGGGAGAATTCTGTATCTAGCTTGAATAATTGCCTTGGAAATTTTATTCTCAGAGGAATTCCGCGAGGGCCTAAGGGTTCACAAGATTTAGATTTCACAATGATTATTGACGATGAAGGGATTCTACACATGATGGCTGTTTGTGTCAGCAATAGTATTGAAAAAGAAATCACAATAGAGACTTACAACGGACGGATGACAAAGAAGGAAATAAAAAATGCTCAGGTATGAAATCCCTTTCAGTTTTGTGAATAATTACTACGTCAATTAATTGCATTACTTATTACATTTAAATATATTGTTCCCACATATAATAGAAGTGTGCCTTTGTGATTCACATCTATAAAATTCACTATTAGCTGGTACCTTTGAATATGCTCATTAATTAAAATCAATATTTTTCTCTATAGGCGCTGGCGCCCTTTTGCTGGTGAAAGAGGCAAATTTTGAAGAATTAGTTATACTTGACACTTGTGAAAGTGAAAGTGAAAATGGTGGCTGAGTTTTCGTTTTCATGCTTCCTGCAGATAATCTTAAATAATTAATCTGTTTGCTGATGTTTGTCTATTTAGCTGTAAAGTGTAATTTTCTAATAATGATGACTTAAAGAAATTTTTTGTATGTTACATAAGTAAATACACAATGTAGCAAAAGGGCATTTGTGTTTTTTTGTACGTTACATTACTTATATTAAATCTGTCTGAAGTGCTATAGAAGCAAAATAAGGCTATAAACTTGTCCTATCTATTTAATCCCTTTTATTATTCATTATTTTATTATAATTTAACTGTCAAAAAAAATAAATCTTTATGAAAATTTAGGAAATAACTTCGGTAATTATTATTACCCAAATGTACTGTTTTTACTTAACGTAGAGTAAAAACAAAGATATGGTTATTAGTGGTTTAGTAATATAATGCATATAATATTTTCTTAATTTAGGTCTTAAATAACGGATTATTTAATATAAATATGTTTAGGATGAACATGCAGTTTTATTCCTGTATATATGCAGGTCACTCCGACTGTTCGTAATATTAAGGAATATATATCGTCAATGAAGAACCAAAATGACCCATTTCCAATTTATGCTAGAATTAAAATGAGCTATGTCAAAAAAAAAGACAGTGAATAAGATGCATTCTCACAATGCTAATCACAAGTTTCTAAAGTGAGCAAATTGTTCTATTTACATGTTTTTGAAAAGGCCAAAGTGTTATATTTAAGTGTTTTTTAAAAGTGTAGAATGTCCTATTTAAATGTTTTTGTAAGTGCAAAATGTTCTATTTAAATGTTTTTCAAAAAGTGCACAAATATTGTATTTTTTTGTTTTTTGAAAAGTGCACAAGATTCTAGCTACATGATTTCATGAACGTTAGGTATTATGTATTTTAATTTTTTTGTGTAGATAGTGCATTTTGTTTAAAACTAAAAATGGATATGGGTCATTTTGGTTCTTCACAGACAATATGCATTAAAAAACAATGTAATAATAGTTCTAGAAACCCAAATCCATTTGTGTACATACCCCCATAGTGTTTACTACTTAAGTATATGTGACAATTGTTAATGACTGTGTTTGTAATCTTGACTGGTTTATAATAATGGAATTTGGTCTTTCGAATTCTACGTGTGTCGATTAATTGATAACAATACCTGTATGAATGGTGCACTGAATGATTGGACATTTAATAAAGCTTACAAACAAACAAAAATAGTTAAAAGTTAAGGAAATTAATTAACAAAATAACACTTTCTTATATCGGCTCATCACCTCGTCCTACACTCATTAATCTATTAGATTAATAAATTAATTGTATACGCCAGTGTTATAAAAACGTCTCTGAAATAAGTTTTTTAAAATCATCTTCGTAAATAACTTTCTACACAGTTTCTAAAAAATAACGAAACTTAATTTTTTTTTAAAATGGGACAAAAATTGTAGGAGGAACCATAGTCAGACAACATCAGCAGCAGGAGGCAAATCGGACGCACATAATAAATTATATGTCATGTATGCATTATTATTGTGCAGTATTTTAGTGCATTTTCTTGGTTTATTTATTTCTAATGTATACTAATATTTATGTTATAGTATGCAGTAATTATGTAGCATTATTTATGTGACCTCCTTAGCACCTTTTGGTTAGCATAGAGTAGGTCACGTTCATAATAATTGCATTCTGCAGTTAGCTTCTTTGACTTGATTTAAGGTAAGTTCAGTGCGACAGTTTATAATGTACAAGATAACTGCTCAAGGATCACTGATTAATACTGCACTAGAGATAAGCCATATACCGTAAAGCTCCAAATAGACGCCGGCCTTTGTGACGCCGCCGGGTTTTCCCATAAGCGACAATGTTAATTTTTGCAGCTCAAACTTGCCATTTTCAATAGACCCTTCTATTAGAAGCTTTACGGTACATATAATAAATTATAACTTAACTTGACTGACCTTACCCCACTGTAGTTGGGTTACAATTTGCATACTATGGATTGCATTGTGCTGAACTTGATAAATTACTGCTGTTATTAAAATTAAAAAAAAAGTAAAATTTAGGGAACTAAAATTTATTCAGCACGATAAAGCTATATATTATGTGACTTGATTTTAATAGTAATTAGTACTGGTCATAAATTCTTGTACAATAATTTATATCATACGATTACTTAAAATTATGATTATTATAATTCTGGAATTCTAAACGAAAAACTATACATATTTTAAAAGTATTTAATGAATTTTGAAACTTGTAAAAATTTTATCCTGCTTTCTCAAAACATATTTTAAATGCTAAAATGGTCTAGGTTTACATTTCGAAAATTTTGTATAACAAATTCAAACTTTTAGACCTACCAAATTGATAGTATCAATCAAAATATTTAGCTATACAATACTGTTCTAATAATTGACTATATGTTTGTGCTTACTTACCTACTACATAAAACTAATTAAGAAAAATTTCGAAATTACTACTGCATTTATTATAACTATTTATAGGCCCGAATCCAAGATGGGGGGGGCATCTGGCATCCGGGAAGTTGCCCCACCGAGAATGTTTTATTTGTTGTAGATAAGACGGGAAAATTTAAAAAAAAAACACAAAAATGTGTTGTATGTTTTACATTTGCCCACCTTGAAAAATATTCTTAGGTCCGGAGTCCGGGTCCGGGCCTGAGTCTATTTATGTAGTATGTAGGCATGTTGCTAACACACAACTACCAATAAATAAACTTGTATTTTATGTTAATTTAAATTCCCATTGATTAAACGTAATATCGATGGCATATTTGCAGTTGCATCTTGTAGTTGGGATGGTGTCATGAAATTAGTTTGTATTCGGAGCATTGCAGGACTTGAGTGGTCCATCTTTTCGAGGTTTACTTCAATTAATCCTTCAGCGGATGTCAAGTTGACTTCAAATTTTCGCCTACCCATGGTAGAGTTGTACATGTCCATGAAATATTTTCCAATTAGGGTTTCTTCTCTCCCTCCGGGTCCAGATAATTCATAAATAGAGAGAGTGTTACTATTATTATTATTCCCGTCTGCGGCAGGGAAGCGGCGTTTTGTAATATCCAGAGGCGTATTACGCCGGACGAGAATCTGTGAACCCACCTCATTTATTTTTGTTATTATTGTGTACGGGAAAACTTCTTTGTATTCAATACTTTTTATGGCGAAATTTCCATTGCAGCGTGCACTTAAAACTGCAGCCCCCAGTACAATGCTTTCTTCCTCACCCACAAACTTCAAATCAGATAATTTAAAAATTTCTTTAATTAAAATTTTCTGGTTTTGTGACATGGCCTTAGTTGTAGTAAAAATAATCTGTTTAAGATGTTTTTCTTTTAAGCCTAATGCAGTAAGCATACTGCTCACAATTTTGCCAAACTTGACCTCATCACTATAGCTGATTTTGTCTTGAGTTTTTGAGAAAAGTTTATAAAAACTAGAAACAGGAGGAATCCAACTCCAAGAAGAAGCTCCTTCTAAACTCTCATTCGCATATATTCTTTTAACTACCAGAGCTGAACTTGAAACTTGTGCAAGGGCCACATTAAAGCCACTAGAATGTTGATGAACCAGAGCAACGTAATGATCTGACTGAATCCAGGATTTAAGTAAATATGCCAATCCAATTGATGTTGCTGTCTGTATCAGCTGACATTTCTCAAAGCCGGCAAGTAGCAAGGAATTTTTTAACATTTGTTTTGAGCTCAAGCCCCAAAGTGCACTCACAGCCACTACACATGACTTAAAATCCTCAATTTCCACTACACTAGCAGCTTTTGATTTCAGTTTTTGGAAAAATAATCCAACAATTTCCTCTGCTCGTAAGCTTATCGTTTGGTTTGATATCAGAAGTGACTGAGAAACTATTTGAGCGTCTTTTAAGATTTTGATTATGTTGAAATTCTGACTTGATAATTCCTCTTTTTTGAAATATTCAATGCCATCATTTTTCAAAGTAATAAATGGCGATTGTGTGTAGTTAATTGGAGTTTCATAATTATTTTTATATATTCCAATATGGATAGTATCTTGGGAGATGAAAATACCTAAACCGTAGGGTTTCGTATTAGTGGGTTTTCGAGATTTAACTTCATTTACTTTACTATTACTAGGTATTTGCTGTGACGGTATTGGCTGCGGTGTCGGCACTTTCATTTTTGGTGGTGCTGGTTCATATGAAAATTTTGGTTGATAAGAAGGTGTTGGGTTTTTTCTTGGTACGGGATCATATTTCGGTAATGGCATGGATGTAGGTACGGGCTCATTTTTAGGAATTGTCGTTGATTTATCAAAAAGTTGGTTCGACGCTGTAGTTGCTGATTGTTGGAGGATGTTAAGTGCTACCTCTGACACGGAAAGGTGGGCTGACTCAAAGTTATCCTTTTCTTTTTCGCAGCCAGAAACAGGAACTTCGAACATTTTATTCTTGCAGTGACTAAAGGACTCATCTAGTGATTCGTTATTCTTGTTAATTGCTACTTGAACGCCATTGTCCGCCAGGGAAGATTTTAATTCTCCGGCGTATTCCTTTGATAAAATTTCAATATACGCTCCTGTCCCTTGCTCAGCTTGTTTTCTTTTTTCTGCATTTTTGTGTAGGATTTTAGTAAAAACTTGCGTAATTGAATTTAACAAGTCGTCTTTAGCACTTTGTATTTCATTGTCATTGAGTGGGAGGCAATTTTGTTGAAGGGACAGGTCCAGGAGTTGAATTGCTTTCTTCCAGCGTGATCCATGTTCCTTCTTAAGTTCTTGGTCCGTGAGGACTGAATTTTGGTCAGAAATAAGCGACTTCATTTGCTTCTTGTACTCAGCTCTCGCTTCTTTTTTGGCCACCTCCATTTCTCTCTGACTTTGGGCAAGTTTCTTATGAAATGCGGCTAAAAACTCAGCATGGACTTGCCCAATTTGGGATTCAAATTGGGGCCAAATCTCTGTTAACATTAACTCCGTTGGGATTTCTGCCGCTTGGGAATTCATTAAATCTTCAAATAGTGATTTTTTTGTTGCTGAGTGTAGGTTTTGAAATTGACTATATTCCTTTGGATTTTCTGCTATCATTTTTTGCCTGTATTGAACCACGGCTTTAAATGAGTGTTCTTTTGCATTCTGTACGGCTTCCATCTTTTGGGTCGACATTGCTATTTGCAGATTTTTGTACTCTGCCTCAATTTTTTCAGATAGCAGTTGTAGGGTTGAGGTTAGTAACGGGGATTCAGAGTGTTTCCGTGTAAATTCTTGAGTAATTGATGAAGCTAATTTTGCATGATATTTACCTAGTTTTTCCTGTGAAAGAATTTGACAATTTATTTTTGCCTGCATTTGCTCAAAATAGGACTGTTGAAACATTCGACTTTCTTGTCGCATAAGGTCTTCTGCTTCAGCCCTTTTACTATCGTTTCTGATGCATAAGTCTTGAAATTTGGATTTTACCCACACCGAAATGGTCTCTTTCTCGCTCGCCAAGTCATCTGATTTCTTTAGTTTGAGAAAAGAACAAAATAGTGATATTGCTTCTACTTGTGCTGAATTTGATTTTCTTTGAAGATCTTCATTACTAAGGAATTCATTACTAATGCCGATGGATTCCATAATAGTTTCATACTGCTGGATTGCCATGTTTTGAGCATTTGAAATATTCTGTTGGCGCTTGGTAATGTAACCTGACTTGAGTTGGGAAAACACTGATGTTAAATGGTCACATAGATCGTTATCTGCCTCATCAATAAGTCTTCTACTTCCCATCTTTTTGGATTTTTCAAATTGAGTTAGAGCACGTTGACGCTCATCCTTCCAAATCTGGTCAAGATCCGCGTCAAGAAGGACAGGGACCTCTTCAAGTTTTATCTTGATCCTGGAAACGAAGCTCGAGATGCAGGTGTTGACAACAGCCGCATTGCAAGCCTTGGCTTGGGCATAGTATATAGATTCGGAGGTGAGGAAGTCATCCTCGTTGAATAGTTTAGTATACGATGTGAACAAGTCAAAAATATCCTGTCCGTTTAGAATTTTCCCATTAACTGTTTTTGAAGGTAATTTATTACCTCGAAATAGAATGTCATCCACTGAGTCGTTAAAATCCTTTTCAAATGGGCAGGAACCAGCGACGGATTCGCTATAGCCATCCCGTAGTAGAACATCTTGACCCGGGTGTGGGAGAAGGATGCAGGAAATATCATGAAAACGTTTTTCTAATTGGTCTCGGACCAGAGAGTTGTCCTTCTGATGTGTATCCTTCTTCTTTAATTTATTTTGTATGAATTTCTGTCCCCCCTCAGAGCCATATGGAAATTGTGATGGTCTGTTCCAGTCTCGTACAAGAAATACTAGATTTTGAAAAGGTTTCCGTTCTCCTTCATAATTTGGGTCCTGGAACTGGAGTGCCATTTCACTGAAAGATAGGAATTCGTTCAGAAGTTGAAGGTCTTTGTCGTTAACGTTGTTGACTGCATTGTAGAGGAAGCAGGAGGAGGTGAGGAGGGTGAGCCCTATAAGGATGCACCATTCCCGGTCGCCAGTGTTTTCATCGAACACTCCCTGCGTGTCCATTAGGAGGAGGTCAAAGGGGGAGCCATCCAGCTGGGATTTGAGAGTGAAGGGCTCGGACCACATCCAAATACCATCCGTCACAGGGTCATTATTTCCTCTCCATTTAAACCCATTGAGTGGCTCCGATTCGTTCGTTGTGCCGTGGAGACGACGAAGAATGAAATTTAGATAGAAGGATTTGCCTTGTCTCATAGGACCAGCAATGGCGAGGACTACAATAGGGCGATCCCCAGTTTTGTCCACAATACTTTTGAGAGCTTCTTTGTGACACACAACTTTTAGAGGGTCTTCTCCATCTGATTCCTGGTCAAACTTTATAATCTGTAATGGCTTGGCGTGAGCAGTGGAGGCCGAGGGGATGTGGACAGATTCGTTGGTATCATCAGGTTGGCCTGTCCCGCGGAAGGCTGCTGCTACTCCAAAAGGTGGAGTGCTACTTTCCATTATTTTCTGTATTAAAAATAACAACATACCGTAAAGCTCCAAATAAATCCCGGGTCTCCAATAGATCCCGGGCCTCTAATAGATCCCGGGTCAAAAGCCAAGTTTAGCGTATATCCCTCCCCGGGATGTACTTGGGTCTTTAAGGGCAGATCCCGGGTCTCCATTAGATCCCGGGCCTCTAATATATCCCGGGCCTAAGGCAAAGTTTCGCGTATATCCCCCCGGGATCTATTTGGAGCTTTACGGTACCTACTTAAATTGGATAATTGGTGCAAGAAATATAATGGATATTTTGGTGATAATTAAATTGTGAGAGAACATTTTTTGAAGAAACACAATACAGATACTTTACTATTATAGTTTCAAAATTTTACTAGGTTTTATGGAGCCGTTACAATATCGAGATCCTGTGCAGCTATTGTTTCGGCTGTACATGAGTAAACGCAGCTTTAAATATTGAACGTTGTTTTTCATTCTCCATGGGACTTTTCATAACGTCCTAAATTAAACCATTTTGAATGTAATTCTGCACTAATGGGTCCGTAAGCTCTATTCTTGATATCCATTGAAATAAACAAAATGAGCAGAATGTGTATGTAAGTATTAAAAATATATGGGAGGTTTTTGAAATTATAGTAAGAACGTTATACGAAATACATTGAAATGTGTTTTTGAACCATTTAAATGATTTAGAACACCAATTTTTTTATTTTACACTTTTTTTAACAGTAACTCACATTTAAAGATACTAAATAAAAATAATTGTTGGTTTTGGTTTTGGAAAATGAGGTCCCCTAAATCGATGCTGCTCATAAATTCCTAACGGTTAGAAGCCTTATTATTTGTGATCAAGCCCAAAGAGCAGACATCTTCGTTTTTGTAGATTAAAATATTTATAAAATCTTGTTTTTAATTAATTAAAACAAGTGCTGAAGCACTTGTTTTATGGCAGCCGTAACAGCGAAATAGGGCGGTTCGAATTTGCCGCCTTTAAGTTGTCAATTTACATATGGAGTGTGCAATCATCTGTGAGAAGCACAAACCACGAAAAAAGCTGCGTACATTCTTATCTATAATTAATTTTTATTTTTGAAATACAACCAAAAATTCAAAGTTTTAAATTTCCCGCCAAAACTTTAAATACTGAGCCAACTGAAAATTTCGACCGGTCACTCAATAAAGTTCCATTGAAATGATATATCATTGGGACGGTGACGGTAACAATAAGGCGAATCTATTGAACTCGGTGTCATTCCTAATTATTAAAATAGTTAATAGTTTTTAAATGCTTTTGAAAAAACTGAATTGAAATTTTTTAAAACTTAACGGATTTTAACAAGAGATGTATCAATTCAAAGCTCTCAAAAAAATAAGCAGACACCTGTTTTTGTTTTTAAATTGTGGCTCTTACAACACGTTTTAGGTGAAATTGAAAATTAAAACACCGTTATCTTATAATCGGTTTGTTATAATGATGGCGCACTCTATTATTTAAATTCTTGTACAGTGATTACGTTTCGAATGATATATAACATGATGAAATTAGTCCAGTTCCAGTATTGCAAATTTTTCAAAATTCCAGGAAATTATGTACATACGTAGTAATAATTTACACTGCAGTTTCGTTCGGACATGGAAAATTTCTTAACATTCAATAGGCAAATTAGCTTTATATTCAAAATCAAGACTGATATATTAATTCCCAATTTTTACTACTTATAGTTACTACCTATCTATATAATTTACCGGAATTTTAAAAATTTTGCATTACTGGACCAAATTCATCGAGCCACATCATTCGAAAGGTAACCACTAGTTGAATTCAAATAACGGAAAGAGCCTAGCGTTTTTGCAAAACGTTTTCAAGATAACGGTTTAAATTTCATTAATATTTTTTCGAATTAATATTTTAAAAATTAATAACGATCGTGGTTGAATTGAAACACCATGTTAATTAGATTCGCCTGTTGGTTACAGTTCTAATGATATACCATTTCAGTGTAGTTTTATTGAATACTGGTTTATAATTATGAATTCAGCTCATACCCGATGCAAGAGATGTCTATACATCCCATTCAAAATCTTTAACTATTTTCATGGCTATTGCTGCCTTTTAAGATGTAAGATACATAATTAATACCTAAAAATGTAAATATTTTTGTAAAAAAAATAACATCCTCAAGACTTCACTTCACAGTTTCAACCTATCGAGTTACTCTTTTAGGCTTCAACCTAACTGGATCTTGATTGTATTTCTTTTAACACAGTAAGCTACCTACCAAATTATTGAACGACTGAGTTCAATGCAGTCGGTACAGTAAAAAAGTGTGCTCAAGGTGTTCCGTAGGTACGTAGGTAGGAGCGTAGATGAGCTAGTACACCGACGGCTAGAGGAAACGATCGAAACAAACTACAGCAGCCGCAGCCAACAGTCAGAGTCAGAGCCGACAGCAGTCCCGCGTCCCGCCAAATACTTTAAATTTTCTATATGCTGATGAGTTTTACAAAAACCATAGAATATAAAATCTCTATTTTATGCTTTGCCTTCACAATGACTCCAAGAGCTTATATAGATTAACATTATCACACAAGTTACATTTAAGAAAAAAATCAAAACCTCACAGCATAACAAAAAGTACAACTATGTATCATGTATTATTCATTTCATAACAGTTTATTATAAATATAAAAATGGATTTTATTTATTTATAATAAAAATTAAGGTTCGGGTAGTACTAGGCCCTGCTCGCCTCGGCCCCACCGTATTAGGCCCCGCAAGGTCGGGTCCCTCTCGGATTCGGTCCCTGCTTGTGGCCGGTCCTGCTTTATTCGGTCCCACAATTTTTATATTAGTCCCCGTATAATAATATCATGCTTACTGTGCAAAACAAGTAACAACAGTTGTTTAGGTAATAATAACCAGAGATGGCCATTTGAATTCCAGCTATCCTACCCTACCATATTGAAATTGTGAGAATGCCGCTACCGCTATTAAAAAAATTGATAGCAGCGCTATCGCTACAATGCTAAAGCATAGGATAGCGGTAGCGGTAGCGAAAAACATTACCCATATTTTGCCCTATTTTGGTAAGTTTTTGCGCTATCGCTATCCCTATCGCTATTAAATTTTTTGAAAAATATCGATACGGCCCTATCGCTACCGCTATCGCTATTCAAAATAGGGAAGCGGGGCCATCACTGATAATAACCCACGTCAATTTATTAAAATGTAAAATATCGTAATAATTAGTAAATAATATTGCATCGAAACAAAGAAGTAAATATTAACAAATCAAAGAATGCGAAGATTGTATGCAATTCGCTTCAGGTAAGGAACTTCTTCCAAGTTCTCCCTGTGTTCGACGGCGTTTTTTATACGCAAATCGATACGTCTGAATCTAATTTCTTTACGCGCTGGTTTTTTTCCAGCTGTCCGGCGAAGTAAATTTTGTTCGGTTTTTGTCTGTTCATCTTGGAACGAAGGAATTAATTTGAACACATAGTGCAAAGACACGTCATCATGTCCACGAAATAACTACTCTTATAGATAAACGCAGGAATCAACTTCACAGCTAACATTCGCAGTTCAATTTCGCAGTATATATTCATTACAAACAATTTAAAAATGTGGGACAGAATAAAGCAGGACCGGCCACAAGCAGGGACCGAATCCGAGAGGGACCCAACCTTGCGGGGCCTAATACGGTGGGGCCGAGGCGAGCAGGGCCTAGTACTGACGGTACCAAAAATTAATCTCTGGTATGGGGATCACTCTTCATAATTTATAAGTGAAGGCGAGGAGGATCTTAAAGATGTGATGCTGGGTGGAGGGAGCAAGTAGCGCGTACGGCGTACGCGTTTGGTACACATACCGTATATGTGTACCTTAACCGTGAAACCCATACATAACTCCACAAGGGAAACCTTGTAACAATTGAACGACTGAGCTGCGAATTATTCAGATATCGCGCATAATTAGTACCCTTTAAGACCTTAAAGGACATGGCGTACAACTCGTACCCTTAAGGACACAAAATAACTCCTTAACAATACGGTGTATAATTTGTCCCCTTGAAGACCAAAAATAACTCCTTAACAACACAGTGTATAATTTGTCCCCTTGAAGACCAAAAATAACTCCTTAACAAGTGTATAATTCGTCCCCTTGAAGACCAAAAATAACTCCTTAACAAGTGTATAATCCGTCCCCTTAAAGACCAAAAATAAACTGCAGTTTCAACAAACCACAGCCCTTAACCTCAACAGCGGCTACTTATATTCGCAATATTGCTTGAAAATTTAATTTTTTTCTCGAAATTTGCAGTCAGTCGTACCTACTTACAGCCGTAACTTCTAATCGCTATAAATTTAAAACTGTAGGTACGACTGACTGCAAATTTCGAGAAAAAAATTAAATTTTTAAGCAATATTGCGAATATAGGTAGCCGCTGTTGAGGTTAAGGGCTGTGGTTTGTTGAAACTGCAGTTTATTTTTGGTCTTCAAGGGGACGAATTATACACTTGTTAAGGAGTTATTTTTGGTCTTCAAGGGGACAAATTATACACTGTGTTGTTAAGGAGTTATTTTTGGTCTTCAAGGGGACAAATTATACACCGTATTGTTAAGGAGTTATTTTGTGTCCTTAAGGGTACGAGTTGTACGCCATGCCCTTTAAGGCCTTGAAGGGTACTAATTATGCGCGATATCTGAATAATTCGCAGCTCAGTCGTTCAATTGTTACAAGGTTTCCCTTGTGGAGTTTAATTTAACTTTATTCGTTTTAATTTTTAATTTCTAGTCAGCACTGCGTTTTCGTATTTCGTGATCGTACTTCGGGTGCAGTAAGTGGTGTGTTCAAAGTCACGCTGTCACGTGATATTTACTTACCTGCAATTTTACAAGTAACTAGTAACAACTTACACAAGGAAAATATTTTATACAAAGGATCGTCCACAAATAATGTCATTGGTAGGGTCAATGGGTCTACGTGGCTACTGATGACATTCTTGGTTCAAGATCTGTTTACTCAATGGTTAAGCTGCTGCCAGGGGGGGGGGGGAGTTATAGGGTACAAAAAAATGAGGATTTTATGTTAACCGCCTTTTGGGACGATCCTTAATACTTACGCTGATCGAAATGCGATCGCATACAGCGATCAGTTCCACACTCCCGCACTTCACACCATGCTAGGTCTACGGTAGCTGCCCGCAAATCACAAATACAAACACATTTAAGTGACAAGTGAGTTAACTGTAACAATAATTGAAAAATCGCCAAATCGTTTTTTCCCCTTAATAAATCGTTTTAATTAAATTGACTACACTATGCTGACGCCGGACGGCCGACTGCGCTGATCTAAAGTTGTCATACAAATGTCATTCCCCTTTGTTATCTAAAATTGTATATTCCCTAAATCTACAATCGTACTGATACGTGGCATTGGCATGCACAAACATCATAAAATTATTATCAATATAATTGCTATCTACGAGTGCGGATGATTAATTCTCATATAGGGAAAAAAGGTGGATAAAAGGAAATTGTCACTCTAGTCTGCAAGCGAATCAAAAACCAACGCGATTGGCATGATTAGAGAATTTTTGAAGTGTTATTGTTGGTGGATTAGCAGTTACAAGTATCAAATTCCTATATTCGTTAAGCAGCAAAAGCTTCTATAAAATAAAGTAAAAAGCCTCGTGCGTCGTCCACAACTAGTCTCTCAGGCAGTATTCATAATATGTAAGCGTAATCGTCTTTCATTTTTATTATTATTATTAATTACATACCTATATATTATAACTTCTGTATGTCATTTTACTTGATTCATTAAGTGTGTTGGACTTATATAATATTTGGCAGAGGCTATATTGGAATGAGTTCAAAACGTCGCGTAAACTATTGTCTGCCTACTTGATTTGGGGTTTTCGTGCACTATGTATATAGGTGAATTAAGTTCAATAAGGAGTCGGTCCAACGTTTAGACTTGGAAGAATTTTTATATATGTAGTAAAACTCTGTAAATACTTATTACTAGTTAGATACATGTTTTAACGCATTTTTAATTTATTAGATAAATATTTTTTTAATAGCCTATAAGTAAGGTCGCCGAAATTATGTTATGTAGTGTTTGTTTCCGATTATGCGATCATGATTCCCAAATTATGTGCAATAATTGTATTAATTGTATGTTTTTATAAGTTCGATGATATGTGATTTGAATTGCCTAATGATATGCAATAATATGTTTTTAAAATTAATATTTGGAATTTAACTGTTTCATAACATCAAACATGGCACTATAATATAATCATGTCATTTAATCGCAGTTCACTTGCAATCAATTTAAGCGTATCAGAATTTTGTTGAACCGCACGAACGATAAGATTAGGCAATCAAAAAAAAGTATTTGTGCTCGTAATAGATTGAAAAATGTAGCCACCATTTCTATTGACTTATTTTGAAGAGTCAAGGTGCATTGACCATAAATCATACTTACATACGATATAAGTAAAAAACATGCTGTTATTAAAATTAAATAATTGTAATATGTATACTAAATATAGTCTGCACATTTTTATTGTGTTTGCAGATTTTTATTTTTATGCATCTTGTAAGTATATAACTTGCATTAAATACTTTGTTGATACTTGATCCTACTATACTGTATACTATTATTATTATTATTATTGTACGGTATAGCCTTTCATCCCTATTGGGATATATCAGCACCGTGAATTAATGTACGGATGTATATGATTCTTGAGCACACCATGAAGGATATACTTAACGAATCTACAACCAGTTGTATGTATGTAATCTTATGGATATAGACTTTCTAACCGTCGTACTCCTAGCGGCGATATATTAAACTGCATCACTGCACGTATAGTCTTTTCCCTTGCGGAGGAGTTGGTGGTCTGACTTATCCTAATAGCCTGGAAGTGCCAGTCCCCGACTAGAAGGCATCAAGACCACCGTCAACCCATCCTCCCCTGCATTGTGTGAGAAGGCGGAACGAGAGAGATCACCTGTAGGTAAATCGGTCGAACAGTCTTGAAGGAAGGAAGATGTGTATGCAGAAGCACGTGGCAAGGCCGCGGTAATTCCACTTTAAATGCACACACTGCCTCCGTCTCGTGCCATGAAGGCAACGGATGAGCACATGTACATACCTGACCACTTACACAACTCCCCACCCCAAACTGATCCACTCCGACTTCACCCAAGTCCTATCTCTACTTGAACCACGATCCAAATGTGGGGAGGACTCCCCGACCTAGCAGTTCAGTAGTTATACCACTGACCCGCCAAGCCGGGACTATACTGTATACTAATTATATACTACTCTCATTATGTAGTATAAAGGTGCTAATACTGATTTTACTTGATCTGTAGGCTCATGAGGATATTTTCTAAATTGGTGTCACATTATGCTCATTCATAAAATAAAATAATTATAATATTGTATGACCACCATAAATAATTAATGAATGATATCGAAATAATATATACCGTAAATCCTCTAATACAGCGCAGGTCTCTTTTAGAAGATTGGACGGTAGGCGTAAATCTCAAAATAGAACTAGGGCCTCCCATATTTATATTCCAAGTCCCGAGCGAAGTTTCAAGTATATCCCCCACCCTCACCTAATGACATCTATTTACGGAAGAAAGTTCAACTTTACCCCACAGGGAATAACAGATCCGAAGCTGACCAGACGTGCGCAGGTAAGATGTATTTTTATTTTTGCAATGCAAAATTATATTTTACTCATTTTGTGGTCATTCCCGGAATGTATAACCAGAAGAATAGGCAAAATCAGTAAAGTGCCTACCAATATCTTTAAAAATTGTGTTTGTTCACAGCAAAAATTCAAATGAGCACAACGTTTAAGAAGACACAAAATGCACAGATAAACATAATATGTGTATGCGTATATAGTGCGCAAATTAATCTATGAATTTTAATTAACTAATATTTCAATGGCTGTAGTCAGTTTTGAAACATTTTCTAAATTCAGAAATATTAACCACATAGGCAGAAGACGAATATACGAGCGAAAATGCCATATTGACATTAGGTAGGTTGTGCAAACGCAAAACTGGCACTTTAACTTTAGCAATTGCAAAAGAATGTGCGCAGAAGAACGACGCCATGTTTTTACTATTTTCTGTATAGTGATACATGTATTGTGAAAACATTACAAGTCAATCACGAGCTGGAACGTATCGCTAAAGTACATTTGCAGTACGGGCAGGGATACTGCAAAAGTTGCGAAGAGGTTTCTCAAAACAGAAAATAGTAAAAACATGGCGTCGTTCTTCTGCGCACATTCTTTTGCAATTGCTAAAGTTAAAGTACCAGTTTTGCGTTTGCACAACCTCCCTATTCTATAGCACAATACCATGGAATAAAAAATAGTCCTTCTATGTTCAATGTGCTCCAACATTGATGGGGCATCCCCTGTTTTCAGATTGGGATGTAAATTCAGGCATCAAATTGCATCTTATCGTTAGTTGTTACAGTCCATATGCTATTGCGTAAAGAAATTAATTTTGTTTCTACTTGCAAACATTTTTAAGTCAAAATTTAGGGTATATATTTTAAAAACAATAAAATACAATTCAAAAAATGAGCAAAGTTCACCCGCCAAAATTGTTCGGGAAAAAGCAAAACACGAAATTCCAAGACTGAATTGTTCCCTCCAGTATCTTAATGTAGAAGGAAATTACCTCTCCGAAGTTATTTAGTCGCGGTTTCATCTATATATCTTTTGTTAGAAGTCATTTATAGGTCAAAAAGTGCACTATTTGATAACCTAATTCCCAGTAATTCGAGTAGTAAATACAGTAAACTAAAATTACTTTTATTCTGATCTGATTTTAATTGGGTCTTTTTATTTTTTGCAAGAAAATCCTTTCTTTAAAATTGTGTTGATGTAATTAATTTAAGTCGTCACATTTCGAATATTTTGTATCACAAATTCAAACTTTTAGAATTATTAAAAAATTTAGTTATACAATACGGTAATATTATATGATTGTACTTATGTATGAACTTACATACCAAATCTAATTAGCAACAGTTTACAAATAACCACTAAACCTGCATTTATTATTGTATTTCACTATTGTAGTATGTACGCTCACCAGTAGCATACAACTGTCAAATTATAAACATGCATTTTGTGCTAATTTTAGTTTCCATGGATTAAACGTAATATTGATGCCATATTAGCAGATGCATCTCGTAGTTGGGGTGGTGTCATGAAATTAGTATGTACTCGGAGTGCTGCAGGACTTGAGTTGCCCATCTTGTCCAGCT